>DWON01003828.1:0-17297 GCA_018251015.1 Phocides pigmalion okeechobee | reverse complement strand
CCCTGCTTATAAAATAATAATAATAATAAATTATTTATTACTCAATAGTCTCAAGTACTAAAGTTACAAGTTTGCTAATGTTACATTCGTAATTGGGAGTCAGGAACCCAAACTAGGATACCCTGTGAGCTCCTGGCTACCCCTCTGAGATTATTTACATAAAGCAATATTGAGCAAGGTAGTCTATATGTGAGTATGTATGCATGTGTGTATGTGTGCGTAATGTATACATAGGTATGTGTTTAGCTTTGTCAATTGCGCTGTAACAATGTATGCTTATATATAATATATGCTTATATATGCTATGCTGTTGCTACTACTACGGAACGTCGTTTGTTCTCTGTCGGCCCATTTGTTCGCAGTTTTTTTTTATGTGAGAAGAGTAGCAAACGAGCATGCAAACCACCTGATGTTAAGTAGTCGCAGCCCCTATGGGCTATGCCTATGTCTATGACATCCACATACAAACACAAATACGACCGAAATCCTATCTGAGCTCGAACGTAGATGCGTTGCTAGTCCTGAGGACTAAGATGGTCGCCTCGCTTTAAAATGTAGCTCGCTTTAAAGTGTGTTCAGCCTATTTGTGTGTCTGTATATCAAAGCCATTTTAATCAAAGATCTGCTATACAACGATGTAGTGAAATCACAAAAATAAATTTAATAGATATAGTGCTTTATACATCCAGGCATTTGGGATGTCTATCATCGGAAAGGTCTCCAATAATAGTACGGAAGATTCTGAAGTACTCTACATTACAGCATAAAGTTTTTAAAAAAGTTCGTGAAATGTAAGTTTTGGAAGGTTTAATTGGATGGTCTTGGTAAATATAATAAATAATATGATTATTGGTTTTTGTACATTCTACTCCTTAGAGGTAAAATAGGGGCTAAACGTTTGTAAGAAAGCTGGTGAAATGGAACGGCGAAACTGCGGTGGCGGGGGAAACTGTTGACAGATTAATTTATCTACTCTACATCTATTCCGTTTTTTGGTTTCCATACCAGATACGAACTACACACCACACCCACACACCAACACCACACACCACCACCACACCAGATACAAATACTATAATACAAATTACATTTTTTTATTTTGAACATAATTATATGATTTTTGATTGCCGATATTTAGAACCATTTGCATGGCTAAGGTCACGTCTTCCGTCGCGATTTACAATGTAATTGTGTACATACATTATTTAGTTAATGTTGCTCCAAAATAATTAATATGTGCAAGTTACAGCCTAAAAATCCTACTAAATATGTCTATTACGACTATATAATTAATCTGATCTGATCTGAATTTTTCACGAAAACCTTCGACATATGATATTATTTACAAACTTATTTCAAATAATATCCTGTCGTTACAATTTACCGACTAAACACTGACTGCGACGCGAAGATACATATGTATATGTTCGGATCAGTATTGCGGGAAGCGGCCCTAAACTGGAGCTTGTTTGATTAGACTGAAGATACGCCGACAAATTTCTGAAATATTGTATTTTTTAGCATCTGTGTATCATCTATGAATACACAGACGTAATGTCCGCAGTCTTGTAGCGCCGACGTAAAAACAGCATTTTTGTTCGGCCGTAATCCATACAAATTTGTCGGTAGAACACAGGTGTGTAGGAGCCGCAAGTGCATTCCGCCCAGAATTACACAGCAGTGTTGTAGCCGCAGGGAAAGTGTTAATACCTACGACAGAGCACGGCGCCAAGTTTTAACGTCATCATTACAAGCTTCGTAAATGTTTCTACGGTTCAAAGATCGCATCGTCGTTTCTAAACCGACTTTTTACATAGTTAAGCTGTAACAGTGGGCTTGTTTCGAGATGAAATATGCGCTTCCTTCGGCCGGTGTACGGACCGACGTTCAGAAATAGACCGCACTCTCCACGAGGTATTTTTGGACTCCTCCATCGACAGGTATCGTAACAGCACGTAACTCAATAGACGCGACCGAACGTGCTTTTTGAGTACCGTTCTTACGCCTAGCGTAAAGCGATAAGCTATTTTTGTTAGCAAATAGAATTATGGGAGTAATCAAACGAGTGTAAGCTACTTGATGTTAAGTACATATAAATACATACAATCTTAAAGAGGCCAGAAGTCCTATATGTGTACGTAGATGTGCTTTAGAGGACTAAACTAGTTGCCTTTATTGTTTTTTGTTTAATATGGGAAGATTCGCAAACGAACATGCAGACTAGTTGTTAATGTTGACCAGATGTTGAGTAGTCGCTCGAGTTCATGATCTTCCTTACATGTGGAAGATTGTCTGTCCTATCATAGGCCGCACGAATGCACCTTTCTGGACCTGAGAACTTATATAGTCGCCCGTTGTAGCCAATAACCGGACTTCTCTAACTGAAACACACTAATTGTTTCACGGAAGATTATGAGAGCGGCAATGGCACCTCCCCACTCTCACTACGGCTTTTTTGTGTTATAGGAGCTATTTAAATGTAAATAAAACATAAAAATATACAAATAGATAGGTCGAGATGTATTAATAGAGCCCTGTTAACAATTTTAACTCCACGTTTAAATGAATATAAAACTAAGACGACTCAAAGTGACATTATATGGCATATATAAAACTATATACCGAAAATCTTTTACTGTTCCTGTTGTACTGCTCGCTGCTAGCAACTAGACGGCCGTAGGACAAAAGCATTAACCCGGTCGATATTAGTTCGCTTATGAGCGGAAATATCTGGCCACTTTTAGCGTACCATTTGTATTCTGTGCCCTTAATTTACCTATTTTCAGTTTCACAAATATTATTGACTGACTTCGATTGTGTTTTTTATTATGTACCAGACACTCACAATTTTTTATTTTTGATATTTGATTGCCGATAATTATACATATGTTATTAGTTTACATTTATACATATGTAAGTGCTGACCTTTTATGTTTTATTTGCGACTACTAGTGGTAAGTTTTTTTTTATAATGAAAGAGTAAGAAACGGGCATGCAGGCCACCTGACGTTAAGAGGTCACTGCTGCCCGTGGACAACCATGACCAATCTAAAATAGAACAGAAGTTCTTTTTAAGGATGGACGCGGATGCGTTCTTTCTTATACTTGAGAACTAAGATGAAATTTCGTGAAATTTCCACCAACTGTGCCCCATCCAATTCTCGACTCGAGTCGCTTATCTTTGTAAACGACATACGATGTACAGCAGCACAAAAGCGTTCGTGAGTTTTTCCACCCATGGACACCCATCCAATTTTTAACGGCGTCAGACTTCACTTAGCTTTGTAGATCGCTTAAATCTACAGGAACCGCGGAGTTTTTAACGCTTCTGTAAGGCTTTATAATGGATCTCGTTGCATAGACCAAATTTATATCCCATTACTCACTAGAACGAGGCTATGCCTGGTTCATCAAGAGAGATGCGAGGCGACGTAATGAAGTTATCCGCATAATCCTTGCAATTTGAAAACGTTTCACGATCTTTCCCAGCATAATTATATCACACTAGTGTTTCCAGGCCACGCGTTGCTGTGACACAGTTGGGTTCTCTGGAATTATGATTCAATCATGGCCTTACAGTGGGTTTAGGGGTTCGGACTCCCCGCCTTTTAACATAGTCGAATAAAAAATATTCGCAAAATATTTACGTAATGTATCCGTCAGTTCATAATTCCATCTTGTGTAATTTCTAATTGACTCAGGTTATGCGTTTGGAGTTTTGCCTTGATCTGCGTAAACTTCGGAGAAATGCTAGTAAATCTTGCACGTTCCATTATCATATCAGAGGTATAGACTCAATGGATGGACGCCCATGGATTCAATTTTGTACCTGAGCTATGTTACATGTACGGGGTAAATACTTATGGGTCCAAATCACTAGGGTGGGTTTGAGTTTTTCTTACTAAGTTCAAAAGACTATGAAAGCGTAGAAAGAGAAATCGGTACTGAATTGATACGAAGATAAGTAGACAAGGTTGTGTCAAGATTTTAAAGCAATTTGAAAAACATGTAGGGGTTCCAGATTATGTAGAAGATAATTTTTATTTTTATAGATTACAAAATAGATTAAAATTATGTTGACTTTTGTCGTGCCATGGTTATCAAATCCTTTTGTCATATCATGAAGTTGGAGATTCGATTCCTGCCTCGGCAAATATGTTTATTACCAATGTTCATATCTGATCTATCTCTGGTTGATTTCTATTTGATAACTCGCTATTTTTAACGTTATTTCAATGTTGATGCTATGCTACATTTTCTAAATTACTTCAAACCCGAAATTTAATTCGAAAACAAGAACCTCTAATCGGTTTACAAGCAATTTAAATCAAGTTTGGATCTGATGCAACTCGAGACGTTGGTCCATACTTTAATGGGCATTCTCCTTCAGCAGATGCTGCACTGATTAAATTTGTAAATCATTACGAAGCGTGGAATTCCCGTCTCCCGTTTGTCAGGCGGCGAAGCGGCGTAATGGCATTATCCGGATAATCCTTAGCGAGTTGCTCGCTTGTTTATGTATCTAGACTGGGGCTTGAGCAATACGCTGTTGTAAAAGATTATATCTCGTTCAGAGCAGATTAAAGCCATGCATCACGAATCTAGGGTAGCGCTGCGAACCCCTGGGCACATGGTCAGTTTTACGAAACATTAACAAGCACACAATGTTTCACTTTCATAATAGTTTTTAAAGGTGGGAGAACTATAGTTCGACCGGGGATATACTTGAAGTTCGCCTTGAAGCATTACGTGTGTTTCGGTTGGAGAAGTGCGGTTGCCGGCTACATTTTGAAGCGAGGCGACTATCTTATTTCTCAGAAGTAGCAACGTATCTACGTTCGAGCTCAGATAGGATTTCGGTCGCATTTGTGATTGTACGTGGATGTCTATGGGCTCCGACTACATCAGATGATTTGCATTCTCGTTTGCTACTCTTCTCACATAAAAATAGGTCTTTGAGTGCCATTTACAAGCTGTCAGATACCATGATTTCTCAATCCACTACCTATTAGGTACGCGACCATAATCGAAAATACTTAATCCTAAACAACCGATTTGTGTTGTATTATGATATCGTATTAAATTAAAATAATATTTACAAATAATAACATGGTAATTAATCCCTGTTTCTACATAGAAGATATATGAAAAAAACATTTATTATTGGGAGCATTTTTAACGCAATACAACCTAAAACTATGGTTAGAAACTTGTCTGTTTGTCTGTGCGTTTGTTGCTCTAATCTAAAATGGTTTAAACGACTTCACTACTGTTTTCAATAATGCATTACAGTAAACTTTATTTAATATTTTGTGTTCGTTTGAAAGTTACGAGTGTTCATAACGTGTATATAAATACCTAACAATTAAATAGAATATTTGAATTTGAATGTGTGTGTGTGTACATGAGAACTTTTTGCTCTTAGAAAATCTAGAAACACCCCAAAAGTTAAGTCTACTACAGCTACTAATAAATACCTTAGAATTAAATAAAATGTTTGAATTTGAATTTGATTATGTGTACATGAGAACTTGTTGTTAGAAATTCTGGAAAAAATCCGAATAGTGAAGCCTACTCATCTAGTAATAATTATAACTGTTAGTCGCGTATAGCAAGCCCGTTATTTATTATTTAATATATTTGATGTCCTTCCGAAACATTTAGCCGTTACGAAATGTTTACATAATGACGTACCCAAATAAGTTACTGTCAAGAGGTGGAAATGAGATCCAGTACAGGCCTTGAATATATT
The DNA here is from genome assembly GCA_018251015.1 of Phocides pigmalion okeechobee. NCBI lineage: Eukaryota > Metazoa > Arthropoda > Insecta > Lepidoptera > Hesperiidae > Phocides > Phocides pigmalion. The sequence goes on along the minus strand of DWON01003828.1, from coordinate 11,545 downwards.
ATTACATTTTGATGCGTTGAATCCTCTCGACGTTTTCGGGTCAATTAGGGTCCAGACACATTGATCGTTAACTTTCGACGGTTTATCAATACGAAAAGTGCATAAATTATGGGACGTTATTACATATATTTTTTCAGTATACATCTGTGGGTATCCCTTTTCGATGCCGGTGGTTTATGGTGATCGCGAGTTCCTCATAACCCGCCGTAAAGCTACATGTTCTTCATGTATTGTATTTCGGTTGGGGAGGTGTGGTTGCCGGATATACATTATTGGAGGCGACCATCTTAGTCCGCAAGAATAGGAACGCATCCGCGTCCATCCTAAAATAGAATTTCTGATCTATTTGAGATTGTGCGTGGTTGTCCATGGGCTGCAGTGACCACTTAACAACAGGTGGCCTGCATGCCCGTTTCTTACTCTTTCATAATAATAAAAGCTTATATGTAGGACTCTCCATGCATACTGAAACCGTAATAGCCTAGTAGTAAGTAGCCTAAAGACTATAGATGCTCCTGGCATTTCAAATATGAAGACCAGCATTAAAGTCCCTGATACGCATATCTGACTTTGCCAAGTTAAAAATGTTCTTTAACACGTTCATGCGAAAAAATATAACTGTTTTGTGTTACTTTTTCGTAAGTACTCAATAAATTTGTCAAAGGTGCATAAAGTCTTACAAAGTTGTGGTCGGCTTGTTGGACTACATCTTAACTCTTCGTATTTCGAGAGATTTTCATCAAACTATATTGTTGCAATCTGGACAATTTACTGCTTAACTGCAAATTTTCTGCTTACCGATTACAAACAGAAAATTATGAGGAAATTAGTATTTATTAAAAGGGCAAACTAAAACCTGGTATGAAAATATTTGTTTTACATACTTACGTTGTTAATACTGACAAGAGCATGAGACACAAATATACATGTCGGAGAGGTCAATAGTACGGGAGTTGCATTGATAAACGAGCCGCAAGCGTTATCGGGGCAGGATGGCGCTGACAGAGTCTAGGTGGTGCTGTGCTCGGCGGAGTCGCGGATTGAACGGCAAGCCGCTGTGCGAACAACACGTCTAGGAACTGTCTTACGTCTCGTTGTTATAATAGTTCTTTATAATAGTGATTTGTGAATAATAAATCGTTTGAGTGACTTTCATTTCTTTGTTAATTACCCGTATACCCACATACTGCCTACAAATAATGTCTGAAGATGAAGATACCCATTCTTATCGACCACCTGACTCCGACATACATATAATTAAAGTATTAGATACGACTACATAAAACGAAGGTAAGACTTAACAGATTTTTATGAAGTGTACTCATAATATCACTGCAATGATGCCTGCTTTTAAACAATATAAACCACATAATTCCAGTAATTAACCACTTTGAAATAAATCCACTAATTTAAAAGCCACTATGCCACGGTCAGACACAAACATAGGATTCCAACTTTTAGTGGTATTATTATTTTTGTGCTAGGGGTTATACAGCTTTTACCAGTTTCTTTTTTATGTAAGAATAGTAGCAAATGAACATGCAAGCTTGATGGTAAGTAGTCGCAGCCATCTGTGAACAAGCACAAACGTGACCGAAATCCTTTCTGAGCTCAAACATAGATGCGTTGCTACTCTTGAGGACTAAGATAGTCGCCTTGCTTCAAAGTATAGCTGGCAACCGCACCTCTCCAACCGAAACACAAGTAATGCTTTATGGCGGATTATGTGGGCGGCGGTGGTACCTCCCCGGTCGAACTATGGATCTACAACCTTTACAAATAAAAGTTTCTTTGGTCACGCAGAAGTCGATATAACAATATATTTCTACAATATTTAAAACTGTTTTAAGCCCCTCAGGGGTGTAATTTCCAAAATTTCTTTCTTAGTGCTCATTTACGCTATATAAGTCATCTATTAACAAAAATTCTGATTTCTAGATTTAGTGGTTTCGACTCTCTTTTTCTCTCTCTCTTTGTGTCTGTGGTTTCTCAGTCACTTTACTCTTTTATAGATAATTCTGGGCTGCAACTACACGATAATTGTATTCATAAAAATCCTTGTGAACATCAACAATTACTACCACGTACAAACTACGTTTGAATATGATTTGAATGCGTGTGACGTGAAAATACGTTTGTAATTTAATTTTGATACAGAATTGTATTGTGTACTTCATTTGTAGATAAAAAAATTGTTCACTGTTGCATTTTGTTTGACGTTTTTATAAATCGCGAGATTGAAACGATGGGAACGTACACAGAAAAATGCGTTTTTTCATGACGTTCTATTCTGTTATTAACCATAAAGTCCCTTAACATACATATATAAGTACTTTACCTACGTACGTTGTTGTATGTACGTTGTATAAGCTATCTCAGAAAAGATACAAATCACATACCTATCACTAAATTATTTGTTATGTTATTGCAAATTCTACACGCTTAATGTAACTCCGTCGCGCAGGACATCATCCTTTGCCGCTCCAAAAATCCTCTCCCCGCACAAAACTCTTAAATTCCCGCCAATCGTCCTCAATGTATACCACATGAGAAAATAAAACATCTGCTAACATCGTCAGTATGACCAGTCAAAAAAATAAAATAATCAACCACTAACTAAAATTCTTAAATTATAACACATTCAATAAATAAATTATCTTAAAATTACCAAAACCTTACAATTGTTCTAAGTAAAATGCAAAGTAATTTTTTTATGTCTCCTGATAAGTAAGAATTTTACAGCTACAGCGAAAACATGACTACATGCTCTTACTTACATGTTGCTACATACAAGCTTTGTTTAAAATGAACATATTTATTTATTCGTCTACGTTTTTGAGTGTGTTTTGTCATATAAGAGAGAATATTCTGAATCTATAGTGAACTTGCAACCCTTGGCTAGGTCAAAACCCGGTATCTCTGCGGGATACACAGAAATAACCCGCATTGTTTGAGAAGATATTCTGTAGTGGCGTTGATAATGTTTCTGATCACGCGCCACGGACAAGCCACACTCGTGCGATTGCTGGTTAAAGGCATTTGACTATGTACAGATATGCGAATGGTATTAAGTCTGTACTTAAAGGATAATTGTGTGATATGATTCATTTTGTACTATTGTCATTGCGGAATTTAAATATTTTACTGTGTAACGGGTATGGAACAATAACACTTTTCTGATGCCATTTACAAAATTACATGCATAAGTTATAAAACAATACGCAAGTAACGTGTACCCATTATATACTAAAATATTAAAATAAATGAGCAAGTTTATCAAGATAAATAAATATGTACAAGCGATAAGAAGTACTGTCAGCCTGGTAAATCCATCATTCAACATGGAGAGTGTGGGGTCCAATTTCTGACGTATACCTCTGATTTTTCAAGTGAAGAAAGTGTTAGAAATAATATGACTCTACGATAAAGGAAAACATAAACAAAACTGGTGGTGGTTAGTCTATCAATCCGCACTTGGCCAGCGTGTTTGATGACGGTCTAATCCATCACATCCTGAAGTCCTTTCTCTTCAATAGAACGTTTTTATGATGATGTTAGATATTTAAGCATATATAAGCTATACAAATGACTGATACCAACAACAAACAAAAATTAAAGTTTTCCAAGCATTTCGAGGTATTATATGGTTTTAAACTAATATCATTGGGAATTTTTTATATTTCACTTCACAAAACTTCGCACAATTTTTTATTTACATAAATATCAGTTAAAATCATAAGATAGAAGTCAGATAAACATAATTATCAGTTTAAAATCGTTTACTATCTCCATATGATAAAAGACAGCATTCAGTGGAACACGAGTCTTCTAACTAGATTATTATCAACGTGTCGTGTTCTCACTGATGAAATTATACTTACCTCAGCCCTCAGGGAGAAGACGCAAGCCGACTTTTTACTCCAAAATAAAATATTGTGAAGTGGAATAGGTATTATACTGATTGTTTCAAGTAAAAAAAGTATGCAGTATAAACATGCGCACTAAATTTCTGTTGTCTAAAGGGTTCATGTCGTCTGAAAGGAAAATTATTATAGAAATAGATTTTTTTGATAATTCACTTAAATTATCAGGCCATACTCATTTTGGTAGTCATATATTGTTAAGGGCTAGTTTGAATAGTCGCTTACTTTCTACACTATAGGAAGAAAGTATCAGCCTTCTCCATATTTTTTCTGTAAAATGATAGAACAAGAGTTCCAGCGGGGAAGTACCAGCTGCCCTAATAATCCGCCGTATTAGGAAAAATGCGGTGATCGGTACTTAAAAACAAGGCGCCCACTTCGTCCTCAAGAGTAGCAACGCAGATAGGATCTCAAGCCTGTCTGAGGTTGTATGTAAATGTCCATGGGCTGCAATGACTACTTTACATCATATCTGACTACTCGTTTGCTACTCCCCTCACATAAAAAACTTCTAAAAGTACGTGAAATGTATTTCGTTCCTCATGAATTCAAACTCAAATATTGTATTACATTGTAAGGTTTTTTCTTGTATCTAATGAATATAGTTACAATGATAACTTAACCGTTGTAGGTACTGCCAGACATTTTACTATGTACCGGGTACTCACGATTAACGATTTTTGATTTTTGATTGCCGATATTTCGAACCAGTTGCATGGCTCGTGGTTACGATGAAACACTAGCATATTATTTTCGCTCAGAGATGTGTTATGTGTTTAATGGGACAAAATAGGCTGACGATGAAATAATTTTAAACTGTGAATTAATTTTAATCTTATTTCAAAATTTGTATAATGTAACAATCGCGAAAACGCATGAGATATTTCCGAAATATGATAAAATTATTCTTATTATACGTTTTACAATATCATAAGAGCATTGGAGGTCAGCCAAGTTGCATTGGAAAATTTCAGGAACGCATTTCTCTTAAGTATTTTGCATTGTAACACAATTTTGTTATGATTTTTGGCTCGAAATAGTCTACTGTGCCGACTCTGTACGAGAATGATAGATTCTTATTGGTAACTAGATTAATGTCAGACATTTTATTTATTTACGTAATAAAACAGCAGGCTTGTAGTTTGAATACAATGCAATATTAAGAAGTTACTGCTGCGTCCTTACACGTGCGCTTTATTTTTATTTATTAAGATAAAAATCAATTCAAAACAATTTATTTATTTGTTGTATAAGGTTAATTACAAAAATGGTCAATAATACAGTGAAGTACGCTTATTCTACCCGTCACGGGTGTAAAAATATAGATAAATACTTATTAAAATTTGATACAATGTAACCATGCAAATTGAAAATAAAATATATATTTAAAAGCATAAATATAACGACATTTTGTAATACAACGGGTAGTCACGATTAACGCTTTTTAAACGCAGAGTGCATGGCTCGTGATCACGGCAAAAGTGGTTCGAATTAAAAAACGTTAATCGTGAGCACCCATTTTACAATAAAATGTATTAATTCCGCGATGATGTTAGTTTAAAATCGGAACTAACGGTGTGTGTATTTTAAATTATATGAAGTGGATTGTTGGATGTATTTAATTGAATCATCTTTGGAGCGGGTAACTTCAGACGGGGTTGCAAGTGACGCCATCTTGTTATTAGAGCGGCCATTGAGAATTTTTTAGTGAGCAGGGTCAGCTGAAAAATGATAGATGGTGCGTGCTTGTCCGGATTCAGATTTTTAATTTGTTACCAATTACGTACAATTTAATTACACATTGTTTTCTTATAATATTAAATCCCGTGTAGTATTATTAGTTTAGTTATTATTAGTATTAGTTAGTATTATCTTCTGTGTTTATTTTGCAAACTTCGAAGACTACGTATGCCCACTACGGATGAACTCAACCTCGTTTTAATTGACTCAAATATTTCGCTCGGTTGTCCGCTTATATCCGCTTATATAGTAATTATTTAAATATATTTAAATAGTCCTTTTACATTTATTTCAATTTTAATTGCAATTATAAAAATCTTAAAACTGAATATAATAAAAGTCTAACCTAAACAATCTAAAAGGAGTCTGTGCCCATGCAGCATGGTGCCAAGAACACTAGACGCATTCCCGCGAATTAAATGACGAATATTGAACCATATGGCATTGAACGACCATGGGAGTCTCCGTCTTATAAGAAAACTGGGTCATATTGATTTGTTAAAAATATTTCATGTACCTAAATATTTTCATGTCTGTTTGTTTTATTTTTCTCATAGAGTAGAATTAAATTTAGACTATATGACTCGGGAGCTCCCTCACCGTAAATGTAATACTTGTCTGCCTTAAGATACAATCCACTAATCCTATGATATCCTGTAAATTACATAAAAAATATTCAAAATTAGCCCAAAATCTTTAAATTTCAGAATAGGTGTCTATTATTCTGAAGGTGCGATATGATCTGCAAAATACATCTTTACTACGTGCCAACGAGAACAGAATATGCAGGTATGATTACTATGAAGAATTTTGGAACGATGAAAAGTAGATATAATATCCGGGTATTCCTCTGAAATCCAGTTGAGGGTTACTTGATATTCTACCGGAATTTAGTTAAATGACTGAGTAACCCGATCTTTAAAATGGCATTTTTGTAATAGTTTGCAATTTCATCAAGGTAGCAACAGTATTGAAGAAGCAAAAAATTTGAAGAGCCAGGCGAATGGTTAGTGATTAGTCATCGGTACCTACGAAAATCTGTATTTTTTTTTATAAAACCGCCTAACGAGAGAGAAGACATGTCACCTTATGGAAAGCAGTCATCGCAGTCTAAGAAAACCTATCGCTTGAAGAAGAGCTACTTTTGCACCTTTTTTGAAGAGGCCCATGATGCTCATTCCACATCTTGTTCATACTACATCGTGAAGCAGCTTTTGTATTATCGTTGAGAAGGTATAATTGCTGGCTACAATTAAAAGCGAGGAGACTATCTTAGTCCTTAAGAGCGACATCTCAATCTACGTATAAGTTCAGATAGGATTCTAATCATGTTTAACGTTGTACCTGGGTATTAATGGGCTACAGCGACTATTTAACATCAAGTTTAGTATATTTATAGCATAAAAAATGTAATTTATATTTATTTAATTCTATAAAAAATCCATCTCCGGTAAAACTTTGGGGGATTTTTAGCGTTTTTTTCGCCGCCTCTTCTCTAAAACAAAACGCCTTACGAGTCCGTGATAGTTTATAACGTTAAAAAAGGTTCTGTAAAGAATCTACTTTGAATATAAATATTAGGATTTGATTTCATTTGAACTTACCAAAGTGTCATTAAAACTTGAACATTGTATTTGATCATTTAGGGTTAATGTAACAAGTATGTTGATTCAAGGGACCGACCAGTATTACCAACAATGCGGTCGCCTTCCTTCATTAAAACATAACACATTGTAAGGACACTAATTTATCACTCTACTTCGGTAGTTGCCGGAATTAACCATCTTAAGTAAGGCAGGCCCCTCACTTAGCAACATGCAATGTGCAACACGCAACATACTCGTGCAACATGCAACACGCAACACGCAACAGAATCAGAACTAATTATAATAAAAGCCTAACCTATAATATATATAACCTATAATAACCAGGGAGACCCTGCCCATGCGGCATGATAAGAACACTAACTAAGAACACTGGCTTATTTGAGAGATATGAACCAGCTCTCTTGTCACTAGAAGTGCCGATCAAATTTAAAAATGTAATGTGGACTAATTGATGCAAAAAACTTCTATTAATTTATTATTAAAAGTTCTATTTTATGGTTGTTTGCATGTCTGTGGACAAAAATAACCACTAGATATCAGGTGAGCTGTATGGCTTACGTGGAAATGGCGCTGCAAACGATAGCTTTGCATGTTGAATAGTGTATGATCCGCCTAACGAACCGACTTGGGGACGCCTCAAACATTTATTGTTACCCCTACGGATACCGGGGTCATCGACACCGGTCCCAGTTACTGGTCATTGGCAGGGTTAATGCTTTAATCGCTAAAATATACTAGACAACTTAGAGAAAGAGTAATTTATTAATATAGCCTTACACAGCCAGGCTAAGTCCATTACTTCGTCCGCACAAAAATATAAACTTAATGTGGATAAATATTTGCCTTGCTATTGCTCCGTGCGCTAAAATATATTACTTTAGGTTAATATTGCTTTCTGTGGAATGTTTACAACCCATCTTACCTATATAATGTGTATAAGGATACTGAAAATCGTTCGTCTGACGAGTAGGTCTAGCCTTAGCTATAGAAGTTAGTAAAACCAAAATATCGTGGAATCATCACGTAGCAAAATAATTAGATTGTTCCCTACATGAGCTTCAATCGCTACGGTATGTTTTTTTATATTAAAAGAACTGTGAATGCACGTTTTCTACCAGAATTGAGGTGGTCATTGTTGTCCGTAGCCTTTTTTATACGGAGCAGAGCAAAACTGGTCTACGTTAGACAAAAGTGCACGCGCGCACTCCATCCAGATCCAAATCCAACTTCAAAAGGACAGAAGTCCTATCTGAGATCGTACGTACCAATTGAGAACTGAGGTCGTCTCACTTGTAAGTGCAACCGGCCATTACAGCCACTCCAACCGATATACAAAAATAACTTCGGTAGAATATGGAAGCGACGGTGGTACCCCATCTTTTAAATAAAATAAAGGAAGTTTTAGGTGTCATAACAAAAATATTTCGATAATTGCACCAGAGTTATTTTGCTGATACTTTATGATTCCATAAAGCTGTTAGATTGCTAGGAAAAGTTGTTACAGCATTCCTATTTCAGCTCACATAAAAAATAAATAAATACACAATTCGCTAAGACCGACTAGACCCACATCAAAATCGGCGCGTCTGGATTCCCGTCACGTAATGCCTACCGATTGACTTATATCGAAACTAATTTGCTCCTAAATACTACGAAACGTTTTATTTTCGTACACGAATGTGTACCTATTTTTATTTCTATATTTATAAAAAAAATCTTCTCAACTTTATGATACCTACCTATTAAAAGTTCAAAAGTGTTTCAAATAAATAGGAGTCTATTTTGAAAGTTATCACAAATAGGTAGCTACTCCTGAAGACTAATGTCGTTTAAATAATAATTGTTTCACATTAGAGTAGCAAACGAGCATGCAAACCACTTTATGTTAAGTAGTCGCAGCCCATTGATATCTATGTACAACCACAAACACGACTAAAATTCTATCTGAGCTCGAACGAAAATACGTTGCTACTCCTGAGGACTAAAATGGTCGCTTCGCTTCAAAGTATAGCCAGCAACCGCACCTCTCCAACCGTAACACAAGTAATGCTTTACGCCGAATTATGAGGGCGACGATGGTATCTCACCGATCGAACTATAGTTCTCCCACCTTTAAAACCAATTTCCATTACATTTTTTAACGATACCCATCTACTAATGATGTGTCATTTGGTCGTTTAAAAGCTTTGTGTTATAAAGAGAGGGTTGAACAAGACCTTTTCTTTCCGATTATTAACTCCCTTTGTCGTCTTCATTCATTTTCTTTGACTCAAAGTATAAAGTGCCCGTTTTGTCAATGTATTTTTCTCATTTGCTCTAAAATCGGGGCTGCGCTCTCGGGCTAATGTGGTTTTCTGTCTTTTGAGGTCGCTTTGTGCTTCTAAACATTATGTCGACCAATTTTAGAGAACACAATAACTTTTAAAATTGAACTAAGTCGTTTTATGAATATGAGATTGCGGTCACCTGATGGTATGTGGTTACTTTCGCCCGTCTTCGTCAGGACGTCTTTTATATATTGGGTTGGTCACCCAATATACAAAAGAACTCGATTGAATTGTAAGTCGATCACTGTTCCCTTGATTCTCCTGACTACTAAAAGATCGTCTCATACTCACTAAAATGCGATCATTGCAATTGCATAAGGTTAGGAATTGATGTGAGTTCAGTAAGTGCCTTTTTCGGTTTCAGTGAGGATATCTTCCTTGATAACGGTGAATGGAAACCTTGTGAGGAAATAAACATGCCTGAGAATTCTCCATTAAATTTTTAGAAGGGTGAGAAGTCGCCTAATTCGTTCCTACCTAACCAAGCCTTACACTCATTCTAAAAGGTTACCTGAGCCCAACAGTGGTCCAGTAAACGATAAGAAGAACACGATAGACGTAGTAGTAGTACAAAATAAAAAGAATTCAAAATTCGTTATACTTTCATTGACCTCAAAATAATATATTTCAAACGTTAAAATTCTTTGCCGCTCTTTATTCCAGTTTATACCAAAACTGTTATTCAAAATTCTTTCTCCATTTTATTTCTTAAAAGAGTTTTTGTTCAAAATAATCCTATCCTATCCTGCGCTGTCATGTGTTCGCAATTACTCAAAGGCGCTTACAGCTCTGTAAAATGTATGTTTCGAGCTTATTAGATACGGCCGCCATTTTGAAATCTCCGCTCTGTGCAAGAGTATGCGGATAAATGACGACCATGCGGCGAATTCGTAAAACCCGGGTATATGTATACTTGGATTACGGCTACCGGGTGTGCACGTGAGTACCATTAGTTTGTCTTAAACGCTAAGTAGTTTTCCAAAAAATCTAGTTTTAAAGCTCTTTTTATCCTTTAACATAGTTCATTGTAGAAGATTTCAAACCAAGTTAAGGTTTCAATTCGGACATCCACCATTTGATTTATCTGCTTCCAAAGATTAAATATTCCAAAATCCGCGTGGCATAACCGGAATATCGATCTAACTCGTGGAAGTTTCTACAATCGATTCTCAGTCAGGCAGACGTCTAAATTGAGTTTACATTTCTCTTCTGGTCTTGGTATTTGTATACGCGTCTTTTCATGTGTCCATGGCACCCACAGAATTGAGAAACCTTTTGTGGAGCTAGGAGTATAGAAAGCTTTTTTTATTTATTCTAAACACCCAATTTATACAAGTTAACTACTGAAATGAAATATCTGACTTACTACTACATTTCTTAGAATGCCAAGTTCCTGTCGTATACCTAAGGCGCTGGTGTAAATACAGGCGCTCTAGATCTCCAAACTTAGTACAGGAGAAAGAACTTTGTTGCCCTGTGTTTAGGATTCAACTTGAGGTAAGCTCCATACCCGAGTGATACATAGACCAAGTGAGAACGTAGACAGATTCTATAGGGGCCCGTCGTAGCAGCTTACACGCGTAGCAGTTCTAGCCAAAATTGAACTTTATAACCCGTATATTTTCGGAATACAACTGTATTATATTAAAACTAAGTATCAAATATTCTCTCTTAAAATGGAACGGTTATTACAGAATAATGTAATGACGTTGATGTATAATGATGATTCTGCCGGCTCGTTTCTTCCGATTAACCTTAGCCAATGGGCGCTCAAAGCCAATGTACTGATTTTACATCGTAACTTTGACATTCATTAACTTTATGTATAATCCTTATAATGGAATAAAATATTTGAATATGATACATGTATATGAAAGGTGGTAGAGCCATTAGAGCTCGCCCGGGGCGGTACCACCACCACCCTCATAACCCGCCGTAAAGCAACATG
>DWON01003827.1:0-17297 GCA_018251015.1 Phocides pigmalion okeechobee | reverse complement strand
CATACATTAAGTACATCTAACACCTTCAAATGTAATAAAATATTGGATTTAATTTGAACAAGCACTTAGTCTCAATTTTTATCCCAGGACCGCCAGATCTTTGCCTGCGCGCCAACGGGTTCAGGCAAAACGGCGGCTTTCCTCCTGCCTCTGCTGCACACTCTGGGTGCTCCGCAAGGCGGACCGAGAGCCCTAATCCTCTGCCCTACCCGAGAACTCGCGCACCAGATATATAGAGAAGCGCTAAGGCTCAGTGCTTCAACGCAACTTCGTTGTACAGTTGTCCGGAATATCAAGGAAAGTAAAGTGAATGAACGCGAGTCTACTATTAGAGAAAGTGGTATGTGTCTTCACCAGGAATTACATGAAAGTCTTTTAACAAAATATACCAGAATTTAAACGTAATGGAACTAGAAAGTTTGTATAACTTAACATAACATTCATAGAATTTGGTGCTTCAATTTTACTGTATACATACATATATAGACAAATTGAGAGTCGTATTTTTTCTACACTCAAAGCTATACACCAGGATTACATAGAAACAAAGCCAAAAAAACAAACATCCAGACTCCAAACAGTAAATTAAATTTATCATACAGTTTTCTATCTGACCAGGTATCGGAACCTTTTGCGTGTTGGATATATGTGGTCGCTGCGCCGCAAGGCCGTCAAATTGCTATTAAACCATTGAAATTTTATTATATTCTTATATGTCTTTTCATGTTGCAAATTCAAATCCCAAGCCCATGCAATTTGGGCGTAGTAGATGTTTCATATCAAAAAAGTTAACATTAAAGATTTTTTGTTTGTTTCAGACATTGTTATTAGCACGCCTAACCGTTTGTGCTTCCTGCTCAGACGAGAGAATGTCAACATTAGCTTAGACAAGTGAGGCACATCTTTTAGAATTATCTACTATTAGAGGCTGTTCACGTTCGTACGCATTCAAAGACGATTCGGAAGTGAAACGTGCGCATCGTTCGCGCAGGCGCCTCCCCTCCCGCTCCCTTGCACTTCATGGCTACTGCGCGTACGCGGCGGAACTTTGTACGTGCGCCATTCTTGCTTCTTAACACTTTGACTACTAACAGCGCTCATATACTACACCGTGTCAGTGTTGCTGGAGACGGCACTAAACTGGAGTTGTATTCGTTAGACAAAAGATGCGCACGTTATTCACAGTTTTGTAGCGTGAACGATAACACAGCATTTGCGTTCGCCCGTAATCCATACAAAATTGTACGTACACGACAAGCGTGTATCAGCCGCAAGAGCGTTGCTCTGTGTAATACACAGCAGTTTTGTACGCTGCAAGGAAAGTGTTAAACCACATTTACAGAAGCAAACATAAGTAATATAACTTCAGTTGAGCACATAATTGTATGTTGCTCTTCCATGATAATAAAGAAATATCTTCGCTGTCAGGGTACGGTGGCTGATCATCGACGAGGCAGACAAGCTGTTCGAAGGGTCCACGGAAGAGGTGACCGCGTTCAGGCAGCAGCTGGACGTGGTGATGGCAGCTTGTAGCGGCAAGCGGCTGCTGGCCATGTTCAGCGCCACCCACACGCCCACAGTGGCCAAGTGGTGTCGCCACAACATGCGTGGACTCATCAACATCACCGTTGGGCAAAGGTGAGCTGGCATCATCATTGGGTTATTCGTATCGTTCGAAAAAAAATCTTTTCCAAGTTACCATAGCAATATTAGATTATGTGGTATATCTATCCATTTGAACTACCTTAATGGCTGTCTTTAATACTTAACGAGATTTACAGGATCCTGTAGGTCTGTATTTTCCTCCACCTGAAGGTCTTGGACCAGGGGGTCTGTATTCTTTCACCACGACTGCTATCCAGTGATAACAGAGACTGATAACGTGGAATGCATAAGCTCGAATGCAGTTACATAGATTAAACAAGTGATCACCCAAATGTTGGCGGCCCTTTGTCAATCATGTGATTTTAAAGTAATGTTATCGCGGAATTTATACATTTTACTATGTACCGGTGCTCACGTTTACCGATAAATTTAAGTTAAGCCGTGACCACGACCCATGCAACTGGTTCGAAAATATTGGAAATCAAAAGTGAAATTCGTTAATCGTTAATACCCGGTACATAGTAAAGATGGTTGATTTGAACTCGTCATAAGTTTATATTTCATATTAATTGGCATATATGTTATTGTATAATAAATCATCATCATTCCAGGAATGCAGCAACCAACCTCGTGGACCAATCGCTGATGTACTGTGGCAATGAGAACGGGAAGCTGGTGGCGTTCAGGCAGCTCGTGCAGAATGGGCTCAAGCCACCGGTACTAGGTTTGTTTCTAAGTTTATTATATAATTAATTCTATAATACCTGACCTTTTTAGGAGTTTATGTCATAGTCCACGTTCCCCATATTTCTTAGACGAAAATTTACATTATTGTACTCTTTAATAAGATTGCGTTTAGGAGAAGAGGGAAGCTAATCTCTACTTAGTATAAGACAAAGACGCTTCCCGTTGTCTGTACGCTTAGATCTTTCAAACTATGCAACGGATTTAATGCGGTTTTCATCAATCGACAGTGATTCAAGAGGAAGGTTTATATGTATGCTGCGGGAAGACACATCAGCTATGTATTCGTAGACACCACACGGACGCAAACAACATTTTAATGAATCTTGGCGCATCCCCATTCTAGAGAAAACATCTCCTGTCTAGTGCCGCCGTTCGCTACGCTGACTGCGCCGAAGTCAGTGTTAAAGTAACGAAGTATTGTATGTTCCCAGTGTTCGTGCAGAGCAAGGAGCGCGCCAAGCAGCTGTTCAAGGAGCTCATCTACGACGGCATCAACGTTGACGTCATACACGCCGACAGGACGCAGGCGCAGGTGCACCATTTGCACTTTTTGCAAGAGTAGCTAACGAGCATGCAAACCACCAGATGTTAAGTAGTCGCAACCCATACACATTCACGTACAACCGTAAACCCGACTGAAATCCTATCTGAGCTCGAACGTAGATATGTTGCTGCTCCTGAGGACTAAGATGGTCGCCTCACTTAAGGGTAGTCGGCAACCGCACGTCTCCAGTTGGAATAAAATGCTTTACGGCGAATTATGAGGTCGTCGGTGGTACCTCCCCGGACAAATAATAGAGCTTTCACCTTTCAGACACAGTACCCTTCGTATACAGTTAACAAAACCGTAGACTAGTAAACATTAATAATAATAATAATAATTACAAATCTAACACGGTACACCTTAAAACTAATTATCGTATATTTTTTACCTAAACCATCTAAAATTTACCGTATTCTGGCAGTAGACCGAATGGCAGTCAAATTACGCGCGTTTTCCGTTAGAAGTAGACCGGATGAGAGTCAACGTGCTTGTCCGTTTTCCAACAATGGACCGGATGTGACGTATTAAAATAAACCTGCAGCGCGACAACGTGGTGCGCAGCTTCCGCGTGGGCCGCATCTGGGTGCTGATCTGCACGGAGCTGATGGGGCGCGGCATGGACTTCCGCGGCGTCAACCTCGTGCTCAACTACGACTTCCCGCCCTCCGCCATCGCTTACGTACACAGGTACAACATCACGACTAATCTCATTTATTGTCGAATACAGATTTGAGGGACAAGGAGGCTGGTTCCATATCATGCACAGAGAATTCCAGTGTCACCTATTTTCCAATTGAGAATCTAAAACATTCTCCGATCCACCTGAAGACATAGAATTTCATTAAAATCGATCCAGCCGTTTAGAGAGATTTCAGTGGCATATACACGCACAAAAGAATTATACATATATATATAAAGATAAGAACATTCCCGAGTTATACGGGCACACGAATATTATATACTTTATCAATTATTAACTATAAATTCTTACACGATTACAATGATCTTAACGTTGATTGCCACGCTAATATATTACATCGAGTCAGATTTGCGAAGGCGGCACTAACTTGGATCTCTATTCTTTAGACTGAAAGCGCTTTTACAACCACCGTAATATTATATTTTTAGCATCTATATATCATGGCCGTCGTAACTTGCACTTGTGTTCGCCCGTAATTCATACATATTTGTACGTACAACACAGGTGTGTGCAAGCCGCACGAGCGTTACGCCGCGTAATACACAGCATTTGTGTGTATTGCGTGTTAAAAATTCTTCTCTGTTTGTCTCGAAACAGTTTAAAATTTGTTCAAAATTATTTAAGGGTGGGGCGAGCGGGGCGCGCGGGGCAGCGGGGGAAGGCGATTACCTTCTTCACTCAGGATGATGTCGGCAATCTACGAAGGTAAGCCGTAAATCAATATACTCCGTACTAATCACATTGTTGTTGAATAATATGTAAATGCTATTTTTAATGTGGTTTTGCGTAGAAAGAAAGTCTACCTTATTGTCTCTGGATCTAAGTGTATGTCTGATACACAGAGGCTGATAGGCATTTATTTTAATTTGCAACTTTGGAACACCTACTTTACTATGCTATTCCACTCTATAAGTTAGTCTTACGAGGAGTCACGCCGGCTGTGGCGAAGGGCCACGTGGTGGAAAGCAGTCACCGTCGCCTGTGTACATTGGCAACACCACAGGAGTCTTCACCATCGCCGGCTTTGAAGGAATGCTCCGTTGCAGTTTTTTTAAGAGCGTGTGTCACAGCGTTCAATGAATATCCTAGTGGTTCCCGTTTCTGATCCACATCTTGCACGTTCGAGGGAGATATGAATGCACAAACCGTTTTCAATTATCGGATTATAAATTGACACCATCATATTATTTTCAAAGTTCTACTTCGTAGATACGTGGAACATAATCTGTTATTTTAATAAGTTAAGTGAATTATTTTATGTTATTTCTGATACGTTAACACTTTTCCTGCGGCGTACAACATTGCTGTGTAATACTTGGAGTAACATGTTAGCGGCTTGTATACACATGTTATACGTACAAAATTGTATGGATTTTGGACATGAGTCATGTGTTTACGTCGGTGTTACAAAACTAAGCGGAAACGTCTGGATATTCGGAGATGTTACGCTGATGCTAAAAATACAATAGTTGTGTGAATTGGCGGGCCATCTTCGGTCTAAAAAAGTGCTCCAGTATAGAGCCGTCGCCCGCAACCCTGACCCGATATAATTATATGAGCGCCGCATTTAAAGTGTTAAGTAAAGGACGATGTGCAAATCCTAATTAGACTTAAATTCCAATAAAACAATCGTCTCAGTCCTGCGTATAAGTTGATTACGAGTAATTGAGGTCGATAAGTGAATTGTGAGTGTTGCAGCATAGCGGCGGTGATGAAGCAGTCCGGCTGCGACGTGCCGCAGTACGCGCTGCGGCGCGGCCGCGGGCGGCGCGCGGCCGGCGCTCCGCGGCGCGACGACATCTCCACCGTACTCGGCAAGCGCCCGGATAAGTACGCTACACTATTGTTTTTTCTATAACATTTTATTAATATTGGAAAAGGATAAAACGAGTTTGCAGACTACCTGCTCTACAGCCCATAAACAGCCAGCCAAATAGGGGATTTTCGTCAGCCTGTCTATAAGTCATTTTACTTTAAAAGTTGACATTATTCAATCAACTGTACAATTATATATTGACATTAGAAAAAATGTTTAAAATTAAAATAATTGGACATTTCTTTAAAAGCTATGTTAAGTTTTTCAAGCATGTTTTCTATTTAAAATATTATACATATATTCATTATTTTTTATCAACGTGTAGTATGTAATACAAGACTATACTGATACATAATAGTCCTAATGATGATGGGAGGGACTTGGAACTATAATGACGTGTTCATCTGTTATTATTATTGTAATTATTAAATATACACTTCATTTGTTACAGGAGGAAACTAGACATAAATGAAACAACGTCGGATGAGAAACAGAAAGACACTCAAATCGTGAAAAACGCAAAAAACAAAAAACTTAGAAAAATACAAGATAATCATACTAATAAAAGAAATTACAAGAAAAAGAAAATAGGAGATAATAAAAAAGATAAAAATAAGAATAGAAAACAAAGTGGAAACCTAGGAATGGCAGATAAGAAAAAAAATAACAAAAAGCGAAAAAATAAAGCATTTATTAAACCTAACGTATGAGCCATTTTTGTATAAAATAAAATATTAAAATTAAAATATTTTTTGTTTTTTCTACGTGTACGCTTAACATTGTCCGTGACGTACAGCACTGTGTGTGTGTGTGTGTGTGTGTGTATTACTTCGCGTAACGCACTTGCGGCTTGGCTTGTACACGTGTCGTACGTACAAATCTGTATGGATTACGGGCGAACACAAGAGCTGTGTTTACGTCGGCGGTACAAGACTGCGGGTAGACATTACGTCTGTGCATTCGTAGATAATAGATGCACAAGAATACAATATTTCAGTGAATTGTTAGCGCATCTTCAGTCTAGTTCTCTAGAGAAATAAGCTCCAGTTACTGCCGCCTCCCGCAACTGACCCGATCTAATACAGAGCGTCGCGGTCGGTGTTAAGAAAACTCAGTCAAGTCATTTTCTAAAGAAAAAGATCTATTGCTTCATCCATGTAGTATCTAAGATATAGTATTCGTGAAGTATTTTGATATGTTCTAACGTATGACATAGTAAATAAGATGTAATTAATGATAAAATTGAGTTAAATAAATAATAATAATTTCTACTAACATTAGGTATAAGTTTTACTAACACTATGGATTAAAAAAAAACGAGTCCGAAATAAAGATTATTATTATAAAGTATAGGCATACTCACGATAAACTGATGACAGACCCTTTTTATGCGTCGTGGGTCAAAAAAACCCTTGCAGACATAAATGTTTTTGAGTTAGATCAACAAAAATGAAACACATTTTCATAACAAAACTTTTACTCGTGTTTGTGGCATGATTTTACAAAACGCAAACAAAATATACAGTCTTCAATGCAAATTATATACAAAAATAGCAATTTCATACCACACATACAAATTTCATACACGTAAACATTTTTGTAAACAGCTTTGGGCCAACAAGAATTTATGGCACTAATTTACATGACTATATTATTATTATGTTGATTTTGAGAATAAATATATTATAAGCCTCAAAAAAAATACGGTTTTCTTTTTTGTATACTTTTAAACATAAAATCTATACCCTATAATATATATAATTGGTCTTTACTTAATTATATAGTTGTATTAAGCCTCTTTGCTTTATAGTTTTGTAGAAAACTTATCATTAAATTTATTTCAAGGCAACACTTCATAATTTGTTATTTCCTACATTCAAAAAACTCTCACATGAAAATAACAAAATTGAAGATATTTTTTGGCTTATCACTTAAATAAATGTAATAAAAGTAAAATAAAATACCGTTTAATATTCTATTATAAATGTATCCCGTTCTATATACTAATATTAAATGAGCTACCCCAGTCTTCTCTAACAAAACCATGTCTATTTGGAATTCAAAACAACTATTTCAATTCAAAAAATATACAATTTCTCACGTCACTTACAGTTTCATTGAAGGATAAATCGACCGTGGTACCATAGCCGCTCTCATAATCCGCCATGTAGCAATTACCGTTTCTGTTGGAGAAACTACGGCTACACTTACAAGCAACCAAGCGTTGAACAAAAGCGAGTCATCTCTATCGTGCCAGAACACTAACTTTCGTAAACGACATGAGTTTCAATAGACCATTAAAACCTCAAGTCAGACATCAGTCCTCTTTGAGATTGTATGTGGATATTCACGTACTGCAGTAACCGTTTAACTTTAGACGAAGCAAGCTAATTTCCTCCCTTCCTCCCTTATTTAACACAAAAAGCTTAGTCTTATACAAAATAGCAGCATCATTACCAATTTGGAAACATTTAAAGCGATCAATAATATAATACAATCAGCGATGTAATTATTCAGATCACATGTTTTCTACATATTGAAAACCGTACCTCCGATATTAGAATTTATCCAAATCATTAAATTCTTTCCACACAATTTTCGACACAATTTTACATACAATTTGGATAGTAATACAATGACGATGTGGTCATATCGATCAAGTTAGATAAAGGGGAATGTGACCGCCCGACTCGATAGAGTTAAATCAATGTGGGTAGAATCAAAATTTATTCAAAGAACAAAGCTGTTAATGCAGCATCAGAAACAATATCAAACGACATTTTTTTTATTTTGATTGTGTAAATGTGGCGAGACGGTTTGATGTTAACATTTCGAACTAATAAAATCGCGAAATTTGTACATTTTACTGAACTAACGGCACGACAGAATTTATTTATTTTACTATGTAACGGGTAATCAAGATATACGTGTTTCTAATTGCCGATAGTTCACACTAGGCATGAATCGTGTTCGCGGCTAAACGTGATCACGTGGTAGTTCTTACCGTAACCACGATCCATGCAAAGTTAAAAACGCATAAATTGTGAGTTCCCGTTATATACTAAAAATGATTATAAGCTGATTTAATCGTCATTTTAATCTGTATCAATAATTGTGTCGTGATTATATATTTTCATATCATAAAAACCCATAACGTCCATAATTTCGAAACAATCAAAATAATAGAAAATATATAACGTATTAAAAATGAAGTACTACCAACTTTCCGCGACCGAGATCTTCTTATAAATAAAACAATCTTATCCCAAAGGTTTCTCGTGAGAAAACTTAATTTTTCGCTATTTATAACATGGATAGGGTAGTTTGAAACTCTGTGTATATGGCGCCTAAAGTTCTTATAGCGAATTCAAGTAAATTATGATTCTAGGACATAGTAATTAAAGACATTTAATATACAATAGTGGCGCCGCGAGCGGAGAAATTGGCATCTTTCCCCATTGGATGGATAGCGTTCAAGAAATAACTACAACAAAAATATCCAAGTACAGAGATTTACATCCTATAATTATCTTAAACTTTACTTTCATGCCATCTCCATAGTCATTTTAATCTCCAAAAGTATTTTGCCCTATTTTGACATATAAAGGTAGGGTTGTCAAAAATTATCAACAAACTCATTAGTCCAAGAGTCAGGTGCAAATTTGAACAACTATAACTTCACGGGCGATACTTCGTAAAATGCTACAAAATTGTATCATGAAGTTTGAACACCAGCGGCGGTTCCTTGTTCGCAACCGCTGCTCTCTGAAGCATTTTACCGATACATCGTCGGATAGAGACTTGATTATTAAATCTGTTCCTGTCTCGCGTTCTACATGACTCTCATTGATTACAAACATTTGTATAATTATTTTATTTAAAAAGTAAAATATACGCAAATGGCATTGTAGTAATTCGGTCTATTTACATTTAAAACATAGATTACAAAAACAGTTCTGTGCATATGATATTCCGACAATCACGCTTCTTCCTTACTCTTTATACAAGCATTCTAACGTATTTAACTCTTAATTTGACAACATATAGGATATTAAACAAATCATGACTTAAATTTTCGATAATTCTGTTAATTACTTTTATGCATTCAAACAAAAAAATCGATGCTATCAAGTCGCCTACTCTTAAAAATATATGCTTAATTTATGTTTTCCCAAAAATAGCAAAGATCAAAGTTTATTTGGCAAATGCATTTTTTTCATTTATGAACACTATATTTTTATACGTAGTATCGGACAAATGTATTTGATCGTTTAGTATATTCAAATTAAGGGTTAAATTCGAAGTATGATAAAAAGCAAACAGTTAACAATGACTGATCATTAGCTGATCTAAGCGAGCAAGCGACGTCGACGCGGTAAAGGCGGGGCGAGAGGGGCGTCACTCGCAGAGCCAGTCGCACGGCAGGCGCGGCATCTTGTTGGCCGGCCACGGCAGGTAGCCCGCCGTCTTGAACACCCAGTAGTCGTACGACACCTGCAAACGGAGCTGGATCAGATATACTAAATACTGGATACTTATATACTAAATACTGGAGGTGAATTCCTTAAACTGAATATGGTGGAGCACTGGTGGTGCCCTTTCAGTAATACCCTCTTGGTGTTTTTTTTTATATAAACTTAGAAGTAGATTCTCTTTGCCCGGGTCTGAACTCGGGGTTGCACCCCGGCTTAACTATAATCCTCGCCCACTCCGTACTGCAGTTTCGGGGCAGCGTTAAGGAGGAGCTTCCGGATGGTTAGCGGATCGATGAACCCTCTTAGTAATACCGCTGTGACCCACCTTGCTGATGAGCAGCACCAGGATGAGCACCTCGAGGCCGATGATGTAGTAGATGTAGTCGGTCCAGTCGCGCGGCGTGTGGCACACCTTGAACTCCACCAGGTCCACCACGGCGCCCATGTTGTCCTCGCACTTCAGGCTCTTGAAGTCCGGGATGTTCTTGAAGTTCTCCAGCAGCCACGGCTGGAACAAGTTACACAATAACCCTTCGAGTGCGGCGCCCATGTAATAGATCATTAGTTTTTTTTTATATTGAAAGAGTCACAAACGGGCATGCGGGCCACCTGATGTGAAGTGGTCACTGCAGCCCATGGTCAACTACGTCCAATCTCAAATAGAAGAGAAATTCTATTTAAGGATGGACGCGGATGCGTTCCTACTCGTGAGGACTAAGATGGTCGCCCCCAATGTGTATCCAGCAACCACACCTCCCCAACCGAAACACAATACATGAAGAACATGTTGCTTTACGGCGGGTTATGAGGGTGGCGGTGGTGCCGTCCCGGGCGAGCTCTAATTATATTACTGGCTGACGCCTGCGACTTCGTTCATAGGTTTAAATCATTGGGTCTTTACAAATTTAAAACTGACGTCATTTTTAGCAGTCCTGATGTCAACTCTTGGACGTCGCGTCCTGCCTCAAACAGGACTTAAGTCCTTTGTGAAATTGTAAGCAAATACATTGTTACTTCTAAGATCTGAGATCGTCGCTTCAAATACAACAATTCCTACACAATCAAGTCCGTCGAAATAAAATAATTCCTTCATTGCAAATTATGCGGGCGGCGGTGGTACCTTCCCGCTCTACCGGAGGAATGCGGGCGATTCATCGCAACCCGCATGGATTTTGTCTCTTGAATACAATGGACAGTTCAGTCTCCGTAGCTACCTTTAAGACCTTCTCAGTGTTGCAGTCGCAGTGGATAAAGTTGCCGGCGATGGAGAAGGTGGTGAAGGGGCCCGTCGTGTCGAACTTGTTGGAGAACACGTACGTGTGGATCTGAAATTGATACATGGAGAAATACAGTGCGAACGTGGAGATATTACCGTCGCCCTCATAATCTACCGTACAGCGGTATCAGTTAATATTAACTACAGGAAATAGAACTGATGTGTGAGTGTGTCAATACAAGTCTGTACGCTTTCTGATCGAACACTATTGTTGTGTTTACGTCGACGCTACAAGACTGCGGGCGGACACAACGGCTTTTCGTTTACGCTGCCAAACAAAACTGGTGTGTGAATCGTCGACGCATCTCCAGTGTAGAGAATATATCTCCAGTCATGTGCCGCCTCCCATAGCCGACTAGTATAAGTGTTAACGAAGCAGTGTTTAAAAATATTACTCCCGTCAATTTTCAGTATTGATTTAGGGTGGTTATGGATGTCTATGGGCTGCAGTGAACTTGATGATACTTGCACGCACGTTTGCTATTCTCCTGATATAAAAATCCCATAACGCATCTTAAATCGTGTGGTATATTATTATAGACAATTAATGTTTTTCCAAAGTCGACTTAATATAAGGTGGCCTACACGCTCGTATGTTACTCTATAAATATTTTCTTTTTAAGAATGTGTGTAGACCATGTGTCGGCGTATGTCATCTGATCACTTCAACCCTTCATCATCAGTCAACGTACAACCGCGGGGTTTTGATGACAGCAGAAATATCAGCATTTATCTGATGTCGCATTACGATGCCACTGATCCTCACACAACTTCAAACAAAACTAGTCTTGTTCCACGTCCTTCACAAACGCATTGCTACTCCTGTGGACCGAGATAGACCGTAGGAATGAACACTCACAGTCTTGAGCTTGTTGTGGCTGATGGAAAAGAGCATGAAGTTGTCGATGAACTTGGTGCCCTCCAGCTCCACGATGTTGGCGATGTCGTTGTAGTCCACGATCAGCTGCCGCAGGTGCTCGTAGCTCGGGTCGTCGCCCACCGCTTGCAGCGACGTTATCTGGAACATTTTAATCACAACTCTTACAAATGTTGCCTGTTATATATTAGATCAAGTCAGCATTGCGGGAGGTGGCACAAAATTGGAGCTGTATTCTCTATATTGAAGATACGCCGACAATTCATAGAAATGTTGTATTTTTTAACATCCGTATTACATTTACGAATACACAGACGTTGATTCCGCTCGCAGTGTTGCAGCGCCGACGTGAATACCACACTGTTTGCCCGTAATACATTCAGATGTGTATGTACACGACATACATACGTACAACTGCGTTACACCAAGTAATACACATCAGGTGGCCTGCACGTTCGTTTGCTATTTTAACAACATAATAAGACGAATTACGATAGCCGTTTTATTTCGTGTCATAGAAACACATACGTTATTGTAGGAGACGTTAAGCTTGACGGTGTTGGGCGGCAGGTCGGTGGGCATCTCGCGCAGGTGGCGGCGCGAGCAGTCCACGGCCACCAGGTTGGTGACCTCGTCGTCCAGCAGCTCGAGGCGGTCCGGCACGCACGTGCAGTTCATGTGCGCCGGCTTGATGTTGCGGCAGCTCGCGTTCAGCTGCCGGTTGGAATGTCTAAGTTATTGCGATCTCTAAAAGTTGTCACAATATCAATGATATTTATTTTATTTAAAATAATATCGAATAAAATCGATAGTAGTAGCATAGTATCGATAGTAATCGATCTGGTTCAACGCGAAACCTACTGATTTATGGGATTTAAAACTAATATCTTAGCGAAATGTATACATTTTACATAAGAAGTTTAGTCGTCACCACGAGCCATGCAACTGATTTGAAATATCGGCAATTTAAAAACCGTTAATCCTGCATACCCAATATATATAGGACAACCTACAATTTAATCTACCTTAAATTTTGTACACAATATGCCTCTGATTTCTTTATAGGCCATGTATTTTCACGCTTCACCTTGGAACTAAGCAATGCCAGAAAACAAGTATTTGAAATTGCAGTGTTTTAAGCAACATTATCCAAAGTATGTGTTGCTATAGAACATAACGCAGGCGCTTAAGATAAAATTTAGCGATAAAAGCCGCAGTTAACGCCAGTTTCACAGGCGTCGTTCTCTACCTCCTTCTGCACTCTCAGATGGTCAATCTGCACGATCTTGACGTCCTTGAACCAGTTGAAGAGCAGGTCGAGCGCGCAGAACGTGTGCTCGTAGTTGATGAAGGTGACCAGCGCGCTGTTGTTGGTCTCCATCGCCTTCTGGAAGTGCTTGCACGGCATGTAGTTGTTGCCTGCAAATTGGAATGAGAATTTCATGCTACCATTGGCAAGGACTGGTTTAATCTTTAAGAGTTAGACCGTAGTTCACTACGTAGTTTAAATACAGATTTTTGGACTTCAGGTACCTTTGAAAACTGTTTAAAAATACACATGTATGCAGGTTTTTCTTACAATACCGTAAGCTTAACCGTTAAAAAGGGTGATTGTTTACTTCTAAAACGCATAAAACTTAATTAAGTCAAATGCTCGCGCCAAGTATTTGAGCTTTAACAAAATAGTGAACACGTTTTTTATATAATAAGTGGAAAAAATAGCAAACGAGCAAATCATGATCGCAGATGATAAATAGGCGCTGATAGCTACGTAAAATATTGAATTGAAATTAACTCCTGTCCGAGCCCGCGCGTAAATGAGGTACTACTCCTGAAAACTAAAATTTTTGGTGTAACCAACAAGCGAACCTCTCGGACCTAACGGACCTCCTTGCCTCACGACGTACTATGAGGATGGCGGCTATACCTCCTCAGTCGTACTATAGATCTACCTATTACGTATGTTTATTTATTATTTCCTTCCCCAGCAATTTTCACACATCACATTAGTCAGATATACAAATACAATAGTTCTAATGTTACATGCTCTCCTATTACAGGCATCCATACCATGCTATGCTAAGGCTATTTGAGTGCAATGTAATTTAAATACAAAAATTTGTATAACTTCTATACCGTGAAAGAAAACAAAACAGATAAATTTTCCAACCTGATAAATCTACAGATATCTTCCTGTTACTCTGCACTAAGCTAAGCGGGAACTCGGTGAGGTTGTTAGCGGACGCGTCCAAGATGGTCAGATTGTAGAGGTAGGCGAAAGGTCGCTGGATTTGCGGCCGCGTGGCGCTGCTCAGGTTGTTGTTGGAGATGTTCAGGCATGCGACCGATGAGTGCTTCGGGAACTGTCCTGAAAACGTAAGCATTGGTTGCAACCGTCACAGTTCAAGATTCAATGGAAAATTCTGTCAATTAGATATGCTACCGATCAATGCTTCGACCTATCCTAAAACGTAAGCGTTGCAATCGTTACAGTTAAAGAGCCAACAGAAAACGTTGTCTATTATATACGCTACTGATGAGTATTTCGGGAACTGTCCTGAAACCATTGGGGTTGGTTGTAACCGATAGTCCACGACTCAAATGCCTATTTCGTCAAGTTCAGTGCGTAAACAAAGATACAGTCACCCCCGCCATCCCAGTTTAGCCGTGACCACGAGCCATAAAACTGGTTTGAAATAGTAATTTTTATTATGTTATTATTGTGAAAGAGTAAGAAACGAGCATGCAGGCCACCTGGTGTTTAGTGGTCACTGCAGCCCATGGACAACCACTTCCACTCTCAAGTAGAACAGAAGTTCTATTTAAGGATAGACGCGGATGCGTTCCTACTCTTGAGGACTGAGATGGTCGCCTCCAATAGTGTGTATCCGGCAACCACACCTCCCCAACCGAAATACGATACATGAAGAACATGTTGCTTTACGACGGGTTATGAGGGTGACGGTGGTACCGCTCCGGGCGAGCTCTAACGGCTCTACCACCTAGTTCTCAAGAGTAGTAAGGCTACGAGCTCAGAGGACTTTATGTGATAAAAGTACCAAAGGAACATACAAACCACCTGATGTTAAGTAACCGCAGCCCATAGACATCCACGTATAACCACAAACATGATCAAACTCCTATCTCAGCTCAAACGTAGGTACGTTGATACTACTGAGGACTATAATGGTCGCCTCGCTTCAAAGTGTAGCCAGCAACAGCACCTCAATTAATACTTTACGGGGTAGAGAGTGACAGGGACTGCAGCCTGTTTGAGGTTGTGTGTGGATGTGCCGCTGTGACCACTTAACATTAAGGGGCTTGCACGTGAGTTTGCTGCTCTTCTCACGTCAAATGTAAAGAGAAAAGATTTTGAGCATAAATTACGTCAAACTCACGTTTTTATCTGATAAGATTTTAAGATAAAAGTAAGACCGAATGGCTATGATAGTAAATTGTTACATTGAATTTGATGTGTCATGTTTTTAACACGTTCACTGCAGCACTCACGTTACATCGAGTCGGCGATGCGGGAGGCGGTACTAAATTGGAGCTAAATTTGAACTAAATATTGTCTACACAGACGTCATATCAGCCCGTAGTCTTGTAGCATCGACGTAAATATTTAGTATGCATGTTCGTCTGTAAGGTCTTATGGGCCTCAGTACTCAATTATACCTTTTTGTATGTTTGTTTATATTGCCTGAAATAAATGATTTGAATTTGAATTTGAATGTAAACACGGCACTTGTGTTCGCCCGTAATCCTGATTTGTATGTACACGACAAGTGTGTACAAGATGCAAGCGCGTTCCATCAAATAATACACAGCCGTCGTTTCCTCGGTTTAAGGGCTATGTCAGCGTTGAGGGCAGCGGCACTATACTGGAGATACGTCGACAATTCACACACATATTGTGTTTGGCGTCTGCAATACCCAGCCTACTGGAGATACGTCGACAATTCACACACATATTGTGTTTGGCGTCTGCTATACCCAGCCGTTGTATCAAATTCAAATTCAAAATGAAACATTTTATTTCATTGTAAGGTATTTACATACACTTAATGAACATCAAGGCTAAAGTGTAAAATCAATAAATCGGCTTTGAGCGCCCTGTTTGCTAAGGTAGACCGGGAGAAAGACCCGGCGGAAAAAAACTCTCGGCACTCTTTTTAAATCAATCCTTGATGGATAAACATTACACAGTATGACTTTAGAAAGATTGTGTTGGTCCGCAGTCTTGTACCGCCTACGTAAACAGCACTTGTTTTTTTATTATGAAATAGTATGAAACGGGCGTGCAGTTCGCCTCCAATAATGTGTATTCGGCAACCACACCTACCCAACCGAAACACAATACATGAAGATCATGTCGCTTTACGACGGGTTATGAGGGTAGCGGTGGCGCCGCCCCGGCGAGTTCTAACGGCTCTACCAACTTTTTTAAGAGTGCAGTTTTGATTTGCAGATTTATAGTTAGAAAATATTTGCAGTTAGAGTTTTATTTAATGTATTTCCAATGTATAAAAATATTAGTTTTTTGCATTCCTTGTCGTTATAAATTTTAACTGTGGCAAATTTTATACTCCTCAGCAAAGTTTTATAAAGTTTATGCTCCAAATATTAATATAAAACTAGTAACACGTCGATTCGTTATTTACACTTCTATATCAATTGAAATCCGCTTATCGTCTGTGCAAATATTGCAAAAATATCTGCTTGTTTTTCGCTATTTCCTTCCGATATTTAGTTTTCGCGACACGGGAAGTTGATAACGCATGTTTGCTTTCAACTAACCTGTTATGTTTATCTAAAGCCATAGATTTGTAACAAATAGACTCCTAAAAAATAAATGAACACACTCAATATGTAAAGACTAAATGATAAAAGCAAAGAAAAGATGAAAGAAAACGTTTTTTAATGCGATAAGAGTAGCAAACGTGCATGCAATCTAGGTGATGTTAATTAGTCGCTGTCTATTGACATCCATGGAGTCATAAACACGACAAATCCTATCTGAGCTCAAACATAGATAACGTATCTACCACTGCTACTACTAAGACCGAAACACAAGTAATGCTTTACGGCGGATTAGGAGGGCGGTGGTACCTCCCCGGTGTAACTATAGTGCTCCCACCAATCATTTGTTTTTTTTTTTTATTATTATGAAAAAGTAAGAAACGGGCATGAAGGTCACCTGGAGTTAAGTGGTCACTGCAGCCCATGGACAAACACGTCCAATCTCAAACAGGAC
>DWON01003826.1:0-17303 GCA_018251015.1 Phocides pigmalion okeechobee | reverse complement strand
CAATTTAAAATAAAATAAAATAAAATAGAACTTCTGTTCTATTTGAGATTGGACGTGGTTGTCCATGGGCTGCAGTGACCGTTTAACATCACGTGGCCTGCATGCCCATTTCTTACTCTTTAACAATAAAAAAACAGTCTTGGATTATATTATTTGTTTTTTACCTATGAGCTTACAATCACATATATGAAAATATGCACGCAGATTTATATTTTTGTTTAGCGTTACTTTACAAAAATACTTTGAAAGTATTGATTTTAAAACGAAATTTATTTTAATTTATAGCTAATACGCACTCAAATTAAAAAGTCCGATTTTAATTAAAAATCTCGTCACACGCGGCGACCTCTTCTATAAAACATCATAGTTAATCTCGTTGAAATTAGATCCGAGAACGCCGTAAAAGGCGACGAGAGGCTGTTGCGAGGAATGCGAATTTCGTATCATAAATCAAAGCCCAAGTGTCCACTTAATGACGAACGGGTCGCGGGTGAAGGAACCGCCGCTCGCACGTCGTAATGTTGATGTAACTTGTATTATTCCTTCAAGATTCTCCATTTGCTTCATTTTTGTTTATTTTTAAGCGACCCGCTTCGCACTACGGTTCTAGATTCGATTCCCGACCATGTAGGCAACTAAATAATGGATCTAGATTTCTACTCTGGGTATGGGTGTTTGTTTACTGGTCTTAGTGTGTATATATAGCAACTGTTAGACAGATAATCCTAATGTGAGGCTATGAGCGTACATCGCGTTATTATTTAACTTATGCGCAAAAATATCATACCGACCTGACAAGTGTATTACTAGTTCGAATCCCGACCAGGTTAACCTTTATGTAATATTCTACACTAGCGTTACCCTGCGGAGATTCATGTTTTGGACTAAAGCCAAGCAGAACAAAAATCTTTTCAAATCATTTATCCTTCCACAAAAACCTATATCCACTTGTCTACACTAGACTTCTTGCTTATTGTCTACACGTCTACTTCATATTTCTCCTGCCATCAATTTTTTG
This sequence comes from Phocides pigmalion okeechobee, assembly GCA_018251015.1. Taxonomy (NCBI): domain Eukaryota; kingdom Metazoa; phylum Arthropoda; class Insecta; order Lepidoptera; family Hesperiidae; genus Phocides; species Phocides pigmalion. Next base: position 16,285 of record DWON01003826.1, on the reverse strand, counting down.
AGGCTTTAAGGCCTACCCGTGGTTTGAATCTGAAACATAGATTTTGATTTTCCGACGTAATTTCTTAGACGCTTTATATATTGTGTTTTTTTAATTCCAATTAACTATTGAAAAGTACCATTTGAAAACATAAAACTCTAAATTAGAAACTCATTTCAATGAATGATATTTCAAAGTAAATTCGGAGACTCTTTGTATTATGCTTTTTGATTATTAAAAAAGGGACATTTGAAAACACACAAAAGTTATCACACACAATTATACACTCATTTCAGTCTAACATTTTTAAATTATTCAACGAAAATTTCTGCTCCATGCGACTCTTAACAACAGACTATTATGTGTATAATATAAATTATAAAAGTTACAACTATAAATGTAGACTTTTTTTATGTATTTAAATATATTTGTAATGTATGCGGCACACTTAATAAAATAAGAGGGTAGGTCGTCAACCTTACACTGATATATACATATGATATATATAGCTTATGTCGAGCGCACCGAGGACAGTTGCACATCAGCCTACACGGAGTACGCATGTCGGAAGTATTGTCAATCGTGTAACAAAATCCAAATCTTATGTTGTACGCATGTCGGAAGTATTGTCAATCGTGTAACAAAATCCAAATCTTATGTTGTTCCGAGCATCCAAGTTATGTATAAAGATGCTAAACAAAATGTTTTTTCTTGGCGTATTTAAGTGTATTTTTATATTACAAAAGTATGAGCAAGCAGGACACCTAATATTGAGTGATCTCTGCAGTCCATGGACATCCCTCAAACAGAGTTATCCTGCCTGGCGACGATGTATAGATACGATGCTACTTCTGAGGACTGAGATGGTTACCTGACGTAAAAAGTTACGGCCTCTTTACCAAAAAGTCTAAATACAAGGATTGCTTTACGGCAGATTATGAGGGCAGCTGTGGTAGGTGGTCGAACTGCGATACTTCCAACTTGCTAAAATATATTTGTAAACAGTACGAAGTTAATCTATCGGCGGTAGTATATGGTTGAATTACAGTGATACCAACTCGATGAGATATGTATTTTTAAATAGTATAAAATTTTCGTATTGGAAGCGAAATCAAATTTATTACCTTTCCTGATTCAATAATGAGTATTTATGTTATAAAGTTATCTGATATTTCTCGTTTTATTTTAAATATTTCTTAATTAAATTCCAAACTCTACGTCTGAAACTTATCCCATTACTTCTTTCGTAATTACATTTATTTCAACGCACATTATTACATACATACGTATGACTTACACGCCTTTTAAATAGCAGCAAAACATAGCTGAAATACCATCAATCCTTTGCAGCAACAGTAAATTCTTTACGAAATATTTTCTATATCTAATTGTGCAATAGAACGTATTACACGACTGCAATTTTTCAACTGCAATTAAGTTTATACGCGAGGGTGTTCCTATACGCATCCACGCCCAACAGATGAGATTAGAAAAGTTAATATCAGATGTATTATGTCATTGATGTCCTTCAATGGTTAATTTTAGTAATATGATTTAAAACTAATATTGACGCTGAATTTATACTTTTTGTTATGTACCGGGTATTCGCTACCGTTCACTCGTCGTGGTCACGTCTGAGTTTCACCGTGATCACGAGCCATACAACTGATTCGAAATATCGACAATCAAAAATCGTAAATCGTGAGTACCCGGTACATAATAAAATTGTATTAGTGATTCGTTGGCGCAAATGGCATTTTTGTCTCTCTTACATGTTCTGTCTCTTAAGTCAATGAAAGGTTCAGGTTCGATTCCAGGTTAACATCAAAGTTATAAAGAAAGAAACTGTTTAAATTACCAAATTATGAATTTTCGCTTCTATTCTGGGTCTGAGTGTACACTTATTATTGTTGTGTATCCATAGGACCTACGACAGAGGATCCTAAAGTGGTGCTACGAGTCTAGAAAGAGTGAGTGTAGTGTAATCGTAAAGTTTCTTTAACCGTTTCAAGCCTATTTCGCGTTAATAAACTTAGGGAGACCCGTAGTCATACATTAATAGAAAATACTTGTTATTTTAGTTAGTGTGAGCGCCACTTGAAGTTAAAACCGAATTTTTATATAACGACAAGAAATTTTGTACTAGTACTAACTAAGTAGCCGGCGAGGTACTATGGCTGACGTCATTATCCGCTGTGAAGCAATTCTTGTGTTTCGCTTTGTAATATGAGGTGAAGTATTAGATATCACTTAGAAATGTACATTCGATCAAATTATAGGTATAATTAAAACTAAATTGTCTGCCTGTTATCCAAATGATTTTTGAAACCACAAAGGATTGTAGTTAGACAGTGACACCACTTTCACACTTATTTCTGCGTTATTCTGCTTTTTTTTGAAGTCAGAAAAATATGAAAAAGAAACATGCCAGCCATCTGGTATTAAATAGTCTATCCACATAAAACCTCAAACAGGACTAAATTCCTTTCTGAGCTAATACCTAGGTGTGTTGTTAGAACTCTGAGGACTAAGATAGTCGCCTAGCTACTAAATGTAGCCGACAACCGAATCTCTCCAAACAAAATGCATGCGTTACCTCGCGGCTTCGCTTTTTGTAGCGGCCCGCGAAGAAAGTTTCGAAATATTGCTATAAAAAGTGAAAAAATGGAAGAATAAAAAAATAATTGATAAAAATGGATGAAAAAAGAAGAGCAATAAAAAAATAATTTAATTCTGTGATGGGGAGGGAGTACAAAAAATTAAAGACCAAAACAGAAGTGCCAAAACACCCTGGATATAAGGTACATATATATGTATTATTGAGTTGCAGAAAAAAGTTGCGACTCTCTATTGCAATGCAACTGGTTGCAGCGTTAAAACTCAGTGCTGACACCGCCAATCAACCAACCACTCCACGACTGACAAATGCCATACAAGCTCCCCGATAACTGAATTTGTACGAGCCACTCCCAGCTGTAAAAGCAATCTGTTGGCGGCAATTACTCAAGCAATCATGTAGGCAGGCTATGAAACGACGTTGCATCATAGATTATGTAACATTTAGAAGTTTCAATTTGCATAAAATAACTTGAGAAAACTTCTATGAAGCTTAATGGAATACATTTTGCCTTCCCACGTTGGAGTCTAGTTTAGAATCGAGGACAACAATGACTTCAAATTCATGTGCATTAAGAAAAAATTACAAGTAAATCTGCATTTTTTATATATATTGGGGTAGCAGAGAAACATGTATGTTATCATAATTAGTTTTAAGATTTTCATTGTTTTAAAGTTACCTGAAATTGTCTGTATATAGTCCACGTGATTAAGTAGTCTCTGCAGCTAAGAAACATCGACAACCAAATATAAGTAAGACTGAAGTACTATCTGAGGCCGTGCGTAAATGCGTTGGTCTCCTTAGAACTAAGATGGTCGATTTGCTTCTAAATGTAGCCTTCTTCGGACGAAATCAAAAAAATGTTTCACCGTGTGTTGTGCTGGTGAAAATAATTCTACCAGTTGTTACATACCTGAGTGTTCTCCGTAGCATTCTCAAAGGGATGTTAAGTCCAACCAAGACCTATCCAACAATGCTTACTTAGTCTTACTAAGGTACCTGAATAATCAGCGAGAACATAGAACATGCCACAAATAAAATAGAGTGACCTAATCGCACAGATTATATTACATGCAATATTGTTTATGTCTATACTTTAATACTAAATTAAAAGACATCGCGCAGACGTCCTTCTGACAGAGTTAATCTATGATATGATAGGTATACATCGATAAATCAAGGGGATTTCGCCAATAGTGACTCATTCCGTTATTAATACCTTTCAAGAGTTGTATCAAAATATATTGAGGCGGAAATAGCTTAATTATAGATGAGGCTTCGCTTTGAATGAAGAAATATATTTTGCCTTCGATTTATTGGTAAGCTTGAGCCTGCACGATAATGAGGCTTTAAATAGGCCTTAATAGCCGTTCATTGAAAATTATAGTTCGCCGTTGACTATGGTTATGGTACTTAGAGATCCTAAGTCATACTACGTTAAGTTACAATTATGAACTTCGTTTAGGGTAACTAAAATCTTGTGTATTAAAAAAGGTTTGACTTGAACGAATACCGATGCACCGATGGACTGATTTATATGCACAATTGAAATCGATAATTTCTTAATATTCTACTCCAATTGATTGATAAGTTTAAATTTAATGACGCAATGTCGCTAGCGTTTTACGAAGTCTTCCAAAGGACAGTAATTTAGATGAAACTTTCCATATTTGATTATCATATTTTTTTCGTCGTTTCAACATTTTTTATACTGTATAATCGTTTTTGCAGAAGGATCTTGTACAACTAGGTATAAGTGAGTCCTTACTATTTTTCCTTTTCATTTTTTATAATTTACAAGAAACATACATAATTTAAATTTAAATCAAAATAATAATAACACTAACGTTAAAGTAAAATACTGCATCTATATTTCTTTCCTTAGGATTGATTCCCAAAAAGCTGGCAACATTATCTCGTTAATGACTAAGCTTATTCTCTGACCGAGATAAGTACCAACTCTCTTGACATTCATTGACTCTGTCATCCGTTTGGACAGATGCTTAAAAAATATTTTTTAGTTGCATGTTTTTATAACCACATATTTTTATTACAATATGATTAACCTTTCTACGTACATGAAAATAGAAAAGTATAAATGAACAAGTATTTGTATTATGTAAGCCCTTAAAAATGTCGGCGTCATCAAACGCATTCTTATATCTTGTCCCTCGCTACTTAGAAATTATTTGTTTAAATTCTTTCGTCCTTCTTGGACCTTATATCATCTCGATGACATTTTTTCGAGAACCCTCCATCTGATATTTGCACCCAATTAATTGGAACAGGGGAAATAAACTACTAAATAAAACTATGTATGTATGTATTGGATAAAGGTTTTAAAGTTAACCATTCTTTTAACTTAGTTATGATAGCTATGGTAACATTTGAAGGTAAAAAGTCCATTAAGCAACAAACTTTAAGATTTTAATTTTATGCGGTACTTTATAGCCGCGTTTAATGCAAGTTTTCGTTACAGCCGAAAGAGGGGGTTTGTGTATATATGTTTATTTACCCTTACGTAATATTTTAATTACTACGTTAAGTAGTTTTTTCATTTGAGAGTAGCAAACGAGCCTGCAGGCCACCTTATGTTAAGTAATCGAAGCGTTCATAAGTATGGTGGGTAAAGTTTTTATTATTCCCCATCTCCGTAACGAAGAGTCCTTATTGATTTGTAAATACTATATTTATTATTTTTTATATATTTACAATACAAGCCTAATGACAAGAGAGCTGGTTCATATCTCGCGCAGAGAATTACGATTGTTTATCAACGCGAGAATGCGGTCGGCGTTCTTGACACCATGACCCATTGCAACGAACTTCTTTTAGATTGTTTGGGTTAGGCTTTGATTATAATTAATTTTAAGATTTTCCATGTTATGTTTATGTCTCTTGTAACAACAATGTTATGTTACCATTTTCGCAAAACCAAAAAAAAAATGCGTTCCAGTATTCTTGTTCTATCTGGTTTGTTTTCCTTTTGAAAACTCAACAGCTTTAGTCAAATTTTTAGCTCAAATTAGTATTATTCTGAGATAATCTGATAAAAACAAGATAACAACAAAGTACTGTTTCTGCTACGAAATAAAAAAAATGTGCCATGTCTATGTATAACTTATTAAATATGCTAAAAAACATTGCAAAAGCATTTTGCGTTTACCTAACGATTTATAGATAATATCTAGACAAAATCTGAGACATTATCAAATCTGCTTAAATTTATGAACATTAAGTTACATCTTTTGTAAGAAGACAAAGGCTTTTCAAAATTAGGGACTATTCGTATTTCTTTCTGAAATAAAAGTAACTTAGATAAATTGGTAATAGAACCTGAAAATTGATTCAGTTTTCATTTTTTCGACGAGTGAGCGAATATTTGCGTTTTTCTTGCGTATTTTATGTGTATTATTACGTGTTCATTACGCGTATTACGTGGATATCTATTGGCTGTGACTACTTAACATCAGGTAGCTTGCAGGCTCGTTTGCTACTCTTCTTACATATAAAAAATGATTAAACAATAAATTTTAGTCAACAATCGAAAGAGTGATGATATTCACAAGCACTATTTGCTCATACCATGGTATATGGTGTAAAGTACCTTCATATAAACAATTTTGCGAACTTTATACAGAATCCTCATATATGTAAATTTCCTTTCCTACATTTTCCTTTATGTTGAAACAAATGTTAATTTATTTCTAATACACATACACAATATGACATTTTTTTTACAAAAAAGTGTATTTACCAATATTCGTTTATGTAGTAATAACTTACGGAGATATTTAAGCATTTGCATTATTTTTAATCTACTGCTAGCAATATATATATATTAAGGGACGGCCTACGCCTAACTCTACTGCTCTAAGCCAGCGGTACTGTCGGACTCTACGCGGGGGAGGAGAGGGGTAGGGATTATTCGGGCCTCGAGGGATCCCTCTTTACTACTAGCTCGGAAACGTAACTTAAGATGTAAATAGTATCCGGCGTTACTTAGCGGAATTCCATAAGTGTATGCTTTGAAAGTATTCACTATGTAAATATATACAATTATACATTGTGGTGACGGATTGTTGCGAAGTAGTTTTTAACAACAATTTAATGTAACTTAATATTTAAAGCCCTTCTTGGGTTTCAGTTTGAGAGGAGACCGAGGGAGATTGACAACATCATCCTAAAAGCAGTTTGTAAGGATGTGTATGCACCTGTTTGGAGGCTACACTATCAAATGAGCCAACTATCTCAGTCATCAAGATTAGCAAGCGTATTACGAAATATAGGGATTCTACCTCGTCATGTACGTGATTAGGGGGCCGTACTAGTACCAGTTTCGTTTGAACCATTGTGACGGTTTGTAATCAAGACAAAAAGTATTACGAAATATATAATTTTACGTTTAAAGTGTCCAATATTGATCGTAAATAATGGTTACTATAGTCTTGATAAGCAATAACGCAAGATTATAATCTTATTAGCGTGAGAACTTTCTATGAAATTAAGCGCCAAACACGCGTCAACATTTTGTAACTGTAATCAAAGCGTCATTTACATTACAACATGGATTCAAATCTGACTCATATCCCACAGGACTCTCTACACAGTCGTAGAACATTCTAGATTCTTGTTTCAGCGGTTTCGGTTGTACATTGATCTCTCGGTTGATTTGTCACTTTCAACTTATATATATATTTGTGTGTGTGTGTGTGTGCGTGTGTGTGTGTGTAGATTACCGCCTTTCTCTACTTTCGCTGCCAGCTTATCTAAAATATCTAAATGTTGCGGCAGAACTCAAAAAGTTGGCGTTGAGCCAGAGAGATATTTGATTAACAGTTAACTTATCGTACATACCATCAAAATTCAAATACCAGACACGTGAATCACTAAACATTTAGCATATATAAGTGGTGGGAGAACTATAGTTCGACCGGGGAGATACCACCACCGCTCTCATAATCCGCCGTAAAGCATTACTTGTGTTTCGATTGGAGAGGTGCGGTTGCTGGCTACACTTGCGACTACTTAACATCAGGTTATATTAAATATTTCTACTTTCCGGTGTCTAATAAGCATGGCGTAGTACTGCTTTTTTATCAGATTCTGTAGGCCAAAAATGTACAAAGTATAACTATATTTTATCTAGAAAGGTAACCCTTAAGGGTACCCTTCTAAGTAAAATGTACATAGTTATACTTGTTGTGTTATGATATGTTATGTTGAGAGTGCGCTATATTCGACCCTTTTGGGTATACCAATAACATAATTTAAAAGTCCTATTTGAAATTACGTATCATTATTTACATTTATTAAATTATTATTAAATACTATACAAGTCATATATCGGCGTCAGTAAGAAATTCATGAATTGTGTAATAAAATTTATCAGAAATTAAATATTCCAAATATTTTTAAGCTAAGAAAGATCCGCTCCTACCCCTGCTGTATAAGTTCATGTAAATAAACATAGCCGTCAATATTTCTAAACCAGTTTTGTGAAGTATTGACTTCACAAATCTGGTTTTCTTTTCAAACAGTTAACATTATAATAATAATTTTGAATTAACGTTAGAAACAACAAAAATCCAAAAGGGTCCCAAATACTCGTACTTCCAGGGGCCCCGGCATTTACTATGACGGCAAACATAACCCTAAGTGAGGACTAAGATGGTCGCCTCGTTTTAAAGTTTAGCCAGTAACCGCACCTCTCCAACCAAAACACAAGTAATGCTTTACGACGGACCACGAGGGCGGCGGTGGTACCTCCCCGGTCGAACTATAGTTCTCTCACCAACAAACTTCCCTTATTTAAAGCGTTTTGTCCCTTTAACTGAAACAAACAAGTGCGCAAACAATTGATCTAATGTTAAAGGGTCAGTCGCGTCGAACCAGAAAGGTCTATGATTAACGGTTTACTTATCGTACGTTCCATCACAACATAAATACCAGACTCTAATCACTAATGACAACACTACTGTTAAATAATGAAATGTTATCCGTTTATTCATTTCTTTGTGTTTCTTTAACAAATTCCAAATTAATTTATTATCGGATAACAGGGATCCATTTAGTTAGAAACAATTTAACTCATAAACTAGGTTAGTACACACACAATGATAAAACCATAGCAACAATTAAAAATATTCAGTATAACAGGTACCTGCGGGGCACCCCGCGCAGGCGACAGCACCGAGACACTGGCAGCTCCGTCTCAATCTCAGCCATCGTCCGCGCAAAATGCCTCCAAACAGGTGCATGCACGTCCCTACAAACTGCTTTTAGGATGTTGTCACTCTCCCTCGTTCTTCTCGCCAGGAATGCCACCTTTTCCTAATGACGCATGAGAGCCATCCGTTTGGTTTTAACGCGAAAACTATTGATTTAATCTACCTCAAATGTTACATACAAAAATCTTTACACTAATTTCTTTTCCTCCATTCATAATTATTTTCAAAATTCGCAAGCTCATCGGCGTGAAAAGTAAACCGTAAAAAAAAGTGTATAACTTAGTCCAAACTTAACTCTTAACTCAACTTAACTCAAGTCTGTCTTAACTCAGTCTCAAAATATTCAATATCTACAAATGTTAGTCTCAGAATATAAAATATTATTTAGAATCCACTTCAGTGTATCGCTATAAAGGACACTTAACTGGCGCCGTTGTATTTCTCAATTTGAGTATTGACAATCTTTCATTTAATAACCAGATTACCGAAGATTTACACCGGTGTGGGGTAATATTTTTCAGTGCGCTATATTTCAATAATTTTCATTTAGGTATCTCTTCTAAACATGTCATAATATGAGGCATTTCTTCAAAGTTATCTTTGTTTCAACTCATGTAGAAATTCACGCACTAGAAGTTACAATAAATATTTTTGTAGGTATTTTTCTTCATACGCCTTTATTACATTTATTATTCTTCTACAGAATAATTTTGAAACCGTCTTGTGAGCTATTCAGGGAAAGTATTTAATAACTCAGTTGTATTTCTAGTAGTGATACTTTTACTTGAAAAACACTTCCAGTTATTTTCTTTATTACAATAATATTGCGTTTACATGTATTTTTCGATTATTAAAATTCGAGATACCTTGGATTCGATTCTGGTTTGACAATTCTGAATTATTTCCACTTTGCCATCGCGATATCGGCATAGCAAAGGGTAACCGTAGATTCACGGCACTCCATCGGAGATAGATCGTGAACCGTACACGCATATCAGATGAACATCTAACATTGTACAAAGAATCGAATTCGCGGATCGTACGAACTAGGGGTGTTGTTAGTTACGTAACCATATCCGAAATTATCGGATCTTATGATGTAGATGAGTGTCCGTTTATGGCATCAAAATACTTGCCGCGTTGTTAACGTTTTTAAAAGATACTAGAACATAAAACACGATCAAAATTTTTGTTTTCCGTTTGTTTAAGTAATATTTACACATAAATATAATAAAAACTAAGTAAAAAAAATATTAATAACTTAAATATATATTATATATAAAAATCTTCATCCAAATTGCTGTCTTCAGGATGAGTTTATCTTGGAATTGACAGAAGTCACATCAATAGAAAACTTTATTTTAGTAAGGCGTTACTAAAATCCGTGGGAATCGCCGTAGCTTACAATAGAGGATAACTATTATAATAAAAAACTCAATCTTGTCTCGACCATAAATTATTTCATATTTGTATTAAAAAAAAATGTACGATGTAAGTATGATTGAATTCAGGTAAACTGCAATATTTGTTAAAATAAAACAGATTAATAGATTTATTGCATAATCCCCAAATATGCACAAAAAATATATAAATATTATGTTTGCATTGTTAACAATTGTTGTTCAAATGCCCTTAAAATAATTCGCACCTAAATACAGATCCGACAGTTTATATCGTACAAAACTATTTCGGTCGCGATATTTCATTGTCATACAATCTTATCTAAATTCGAATCCGAATATTCATATCCCTACAACCCTAGTACCAGATCGAACTTCGATCAGTTGATCCGTTCCCACGAAATCGAGTCAATGGCGTGTTGCAAAATAATAGGCCAAGAAAACGATGAGATTTGGCACGCGAACTCATTTTAACGATTGATCTCCTTATAGAAACGTATTATGATCCTAATTTGAACTTTTAAATCTAATCGTATATTTCGTGAAAAAAATCTAAGATACATTGCATACAAAATATAAACCTTTGCTTTGTGGAGTGACGATGACAAGAGAGTTGGTTCATATCTCGCGCAGAGAATTGTGATTGCTATTCAGTGCGGGAATGCGGCTATCGTTCTTGGAGCCTTGCCGCAATGGCACGGATTCCCTTAAGATTGTTTAGGTTAGGCTTTTATTATAATCTGTTCTAATATATTTATATTTTTAATAAAATGTAAATAAAGCTAAAACATTTTAGTAATTAAGAACATATCTAGTCCTTTATCAAACTGATATAGCAAACGAACATGCAGTCCAACCATTGGTAGTGATTGAATGTATTTCTGTGTGATGGCACCTGGATAGACATCCACATAAAACCTCAAACAAAACTTAAGACATATCGAAACCGGCAATCACACTTATCCAATCGAAATGCAAGAATTGTTTCACGGCAGATTATCAGGATAACAACAGTATCTTCCTGGACGAACTATAGATCCAATGATCATATCATTTTCATATCATTCTATAAAACGAACAACGAACAATATTATTCTTAGTAATTTGTATAAAACGTAGCACAGAATATCAAATAAGTTGGTCCTTCGAGCCAGATTTCACAAATGAATACGTTAATGTCTGTTACGTGTGAATAAATCTACGAGCTTGATAAAACTGCTTTATTTATATCTTCCCTAGTTTACTGGTCATTACTGTTACTGGTAAAGGGAAACTTGAAGAGAAATTATCACAAAGTAGGACGCACATAAACCATGTAGACTTCTAATGTTTAATATTATCTCCAATTAAGTTCTTGTTTTACTACTGACGAGTAACACTGCCTAAGCTGACGGACGGATTGGTTCGGACAGACAAGCGACTTTGATATGCGTGTCTGTTCAAAATAGAATCGCTATCCGTTTTCAAATGGATGGCGTGAAAGACAACTAAGAAGAAGAGGAATTATTCTTTTAACATATTAAATGATCTCTGCAGCTCAATGGCTATGTATGTCCAATCTCATCCATCATCATCCATCAGCCTTTACGTGTCCACTGCTGGATACAGGCCTCCCCCAGGTGTTGCCACTCAAACCGGTCCTGTACCCTCTGCATCCAGCGGTGGTCGTCGGTCCACCTGGGGGACGCTCTGTGCACCTTTTGCCTAGACGTGGTCGCCACTCGAGGTCGTTTCTGTCCCATCGGTATCGGTATCGGCGTCGCTATTATAACATGAAAAACTTTCGCAGGACGCGGTCACTGCATCTGGAATACAATTTCTTAACGCATCTTTGCACCAGCACGACGTCAAGTACGACTTTAGTTTTATTTGAGATTGGACATACATGTCCAAGGGTTGCAGAGACTTATTTCAGTATAAAACGTGAATACTTAATGTCGAAAGTTGTGTTTTTATTTTTTCCTTCAATTATCAAAAATAGTGCGATATTTAATTCAGTACCAATGATCCATGTTCGTCTTTTACGTTTGTTACTAATTCCACCTTCAACCACATTAATAATGAAATAAGAACTGTTCCATTCTCAGCTTCCAAATGGTCATTTTAAGCGAGTATTTTTATAGCCTATTATTTACTCGTCCACAGTAGAACAGCTCAATGCAGCATGACTTCTAATGTTTAATATTATCTCTCAATTAGCGATCTGACGTGATCTTGTTACCGATAGACTAATGAAGATTGTAACGTCTTAATAACTTTCACATTTCTGTATCGAGTCAATGTGAAATTGCAAAGAAGGATATGATAATTATAGATATTGAGAGAACGTAAAGCTCCATTTACATGACATTATAAATTTATCACACATAACTTAGTAGGTTGCCAGCAACAGTTACAAGTGAAGCGAGCATCTCAGTCCTTAACCCTTACCACTTCTTTGTCGAATGTAACTCGACATTATATTTCTTACACCAACTCCTATATCGAGCCAAACTCGACATAATATGTAGTAAGGCATTTTTTATTTAACCTCTTGTTTAGACCACTTTTTATGGCTTTTTAGTTATTTAATTAAGGAGTTAGTAACAACTAAAAAAAGAGTTCAAAGGTTAAGCGGCAATGCAACTGTATAAGTTAAGCAGGACTTTAGTCTTGTTTAAGCTTGGACGTATCCAAAGGTTACAGAGACCATCTAACATTCAATAGTCTGAATACTCGTTTTCTACTAAAAAAAAAAAATTTTTTTGACTCTTTGCTGATATTGGTTGAAGAGACCAATTAATCTGGTCGAGCCCACGCTCGTTTCCTGCCTTCAAAAAACCTTCATTTGACTTGAAATGGCATTGGATATACCGTGCAAATCTGATGACACTACAATAATAAAGTAACCTCATGCTGCAACAAAGAATACATTTAGAGTACCTAAACCCTTAACTTCAACATACAATAAACTATTACTATTATCATAAACGAGATATGAATCAACCCTCTTGTCACCAGCAGTGTCGGTCGTATAAGAAATTAATTATGACTTTTAGAAACCACAACATTACATAGTATACCTTAAAACTAGTTTTAATAAAAGCCTAACCTACATAATCTACAGGGAGTCCGCGCATTACCGTACCTAGAAAGCTGGTCGCATTTCCGCGCTGAATAGTTAACGCAGTTCTCTGCTTGGGGTATGAACCAGTCCTCTTGCCATCAACAGCATCGATCAAACTCGGGATTAATTGATCGAAAATGTTGGCACTAGGACCCAATGGATCAAAAGTTTAAAGTCACGCGGAACAAACCTCTACCTACCCGGAATTTTCTATCGTGATAGTATATAGCCTAACTCTTCTCATTCTGAGAGGGACACTGCCCAGCAATGGGACCACCAATGGGTTGAAAGGGTCGATGATAAGAAATTAAGTGGAGCGTGGTAGATTATGACATACCTCCCTTCATTTTACTATATAATGAGTACTCACGATTAACATTTTTAATTATCAATATTTCGCTCCAGTTGTATGAATAGTATGTAACTATTTTATAGTAAATCTATGAGTTCAGCGGACATTGTCCCGCTTTGAAAAAAACTATTTTTTGCAGAAAATATGCCAGTCTCTACTGGATCCGAGTTCAGAAATATCAGCATTGCATCCGATTATATTGCCACTTATTGGGTCCAATTGTGAATCTAAACCATTCTCGGATCCATTTCAAAATACACAAAGAATTTCATTATAATCGGTCCAGCCGTTTATGAGGAAGTCAGTGATAAACACGCGCAGAAAAATTATATACATATTTAAGGATGTATAAATTTCGTTATAATATTAGTTTTAAAATTATAACTCCATTTCTTTCCGCGATGATATTTGTTTAAACTCATAACTCCATTCATTCTGAGAGAAAACTCACGACCAACGATGGGATAGCAATGGGTTTATGATGAGATGTACTCCAAAGATACACAGCCGCGGTATTGATAAAAGAGTTCGTGATAATACGTAAAAGGCAACAGTAGTGTTACTAAGCTAGAGTTGACCAATAAATTACTCAATTCCTTGAAAGGGCTCGGCTATTACTTAGGTCCGTGTAACTATACTGATTATATCTGCACCGAGTTCGGAAAATTGAGGTTGGATACTAAATCTCGGAATCGATTTATATACACTAAATCATATACTATACTAGTTTTAATCTACGGCGTTACGCGCTTAATAAGCTTAGTCTGTTCATTTCACTATGTAACGGGTACTCACGATTTACATTTTTATAATTGCCCATTTTACTTTTTTATTGCCGATATCTCAGAGATCAAGAAACACCTTCAGAACATCTATAGAGCAGATTTAACTTATCACATACGTTGAAACCAGTACTTACTGTAAGTTAATCATAAATAGTACAAAGTTCAGTGCCTAAAGAGTTAATAAAACATTGTTAAAGAAAATATTAAATATATATAAAATTAAATAACTTTATTCGTATTAATCACAATAAATTACATTATATATTTGACGCCTTCCCTTTTTTCGATTTTTCAAAATTCTGCGATGATAAAGTTTCAAATCATTGATTGAATTATGTTTGGGTGAGGTATGATTGCCGGTACACTTAAAAACGAGGTTATCATCCCAGTCCTCAACATTAGAAACAGATCTACATATGACTACAGATAAGACTACGATCGCGTTTAGTGACACGTTACAGTGAAGACGTAGAAATATATATGATCGAGCTATCTTTCTACCACCTATTTAGAAGAATGTCTTCTTCTTTAAAATAATTATTTAAATGATAGAAAAAGTTATTTGTTTCATCCTAATTTTATTGCACTTTCTTTTATTCTTATTTAATATTCCTTTATTTTTTAATTGATCCCTTGTATTGGCAAAAACTTTAAGAGATTATAGGTGCATTGATTTATTCCCGAGCGATCGCATGAACAACCGCTACTGTATTGGGTTTGAAGGTACTTCAAGTTATTCTAATCTTTAACACGATAGGAATAAAGATCATTCCTCAGTGCACCACTCTCGTGGCTACTGAACGAGGTTTTCTCCTCTGCACGCCATTTTGAAGTATTAGATATCAAAATACCTGTTCATTTAAACATAAGCGTAAAGCCTCACGAGGCGTGTTTTGAGTTTCTTTATATTTTGTACCAAATCTGAGGTAGTTGTGAAAAGCACTTCGAAAGCTTTTACAGGTTAATTAATTACATTCTTGTAACTGTTACTTATACACAAAATTTGCTATTTACATTTTATAATAATATATACACTATTCTATAGTAATATGAATGAATATAAATAGTACAAACTATTATCTTGTCAGTTATAAGAACTACAGCTCTACCGGCGAGGTACCACCTGCCCTCATAATCGGCCTTACTGTTATGTATCGGTTGGAAGCGACCATTTCAATCCTGAGAACAACCACTAACAATGTTATGAACCTTACTTGTGCAAATAAAGGTTTATAATTATTATTATTATAATGCATATGTGGCTCAGTACTTCATTTGAGACCTGTACTTAGATATTTATGGTTTGCAACGACAACTTAAGATCATATTGCCAGCATCCACATTTGCTACACTTCTCACATGATAAAATATCTTCTAAAAAGCGTATATCGATACACAAAGCGTTTCAAAGTCATAGTATTCCACAAACAAAACATAAAAATAACATATTATATTTGTATTCACAGTCATTTCTATCCATAAATTGTTATCCTCACGGCCAATAAAATACAGTGGAAATGTTAAGGTGCGGTAAGTGTATACAATATATTTCATATTTATAAGCTGATTCTCAAGGCTATAAAATTCTAATGCATTAAATTTGTTATTGAGAATCGCATTCAGTGCAAGACCAATAATGTTTGAGACATAAACGGCAAGGTTTGAAAGGTGGGAGAACTATTCAACCGGAGAGGTACCACCGTCACCCTCATAATCCGCAGTAAAGCATTACTTATGTTTCGGTTGTTGATTTTATGCTTTTGTGATAAATGTAGCATGTACTCGTACTCAAAAGGACTCGCAAATTTCCACAGTT
>DWON01003825.1:0-17307 GCA_018251015.1 Phocides pigmalion okeechobee | reverse complement strand
AACTTTTTTTGTTTCAGTTTGCCCGATGCTACGATACATTAAAGGGGGGAAGAGCCGTTAGACCCCGCCGGGGGCGCCCCCCCCGCCCCCCTCATAACCCGCCGTAAAGCAACATGTTCTTCATGTATTCTTTCTTTTTTTCGGTTCGGGAGGTGTGATTGCCGGATACACATTATTGTTAGGCGACCATCTTAGTCCTCGAGAGTTCCTACTTTAAGACTCTAGGACTCGGATGCGTTCCCACGCATCCGCGTCCATCCTTAAATAGAACTTTTGTTCTATTTAAGATTCGACGTGGTTGTCCATGGGCTGTAGTGACCACTTAGGTGGCCTGCATGTCCGTTTCTTAGTCTTTGACAATAAAAAAATGTAAATAGCAGTCATACAATACGTCTAATAAAAGATCTACTCTGTAAATAAGTCTGTGGAGAAATGTAAATAGACGACATCCAGAATGTCTAATAAAAACCTACTCTGTAAATAAATGTAAATAGCAGACATCCAGAATGCAATGAAATGAAATTATAAAAAACTTATTAACTTCTCTTTCCAACAGAAGCAGTGTTGGTGGCATTGGGTGGCGCAAGCGCAGCTCTAGTACTGCTGTTAGTGATGGCGGGTGTGTTCGTGGCTCGTCGCCGCAAGAACAGCCCCTCCCCCGCACCCTCGCCCCCGATCCTTGTCTACCCACCACATGACATCACGGCGCCATGCTATCTGTAAGTATTTTTTAACTTTTTTAACAAAAAAAAAATACATTTTTCGTTTTATTTAGAAACAATAGTATTCCCTGATTCTATTTTTATATATCGTACTTAGAAGTCATGAAGGTACCACACCCTCCTGGTCGAACTTCATAGTGTGATCTAACTCCACGACCAAGTATACCATTTAACGTTAGAATGTCTTATATACATATATAAAAGAAAGTGACTGACGCAGCGATCAACACAGCCGAAACCGCTGTACCGAGTCCGAAATACACACACACACATACACACATATAAATGTGTGTATGTATTATTGACTACCAAAAAGTGAAGTTTGGAAATACCTCCTTTAAACAGAGTAAAATATAAGATGAAATTGTGTATAATGTTTTTTTATTAATTTAGGGATTTGTATTTGGGTTTAAATATAAATATATAAAAATACCGCTGCGTGAAATATTGTAATGTACTGCATTATCGATATTTGAGCTGGAATAGCAATAGAAAAATAGAAAAAGGTAGTTACAATTATTCATCAGCGTTGAAACAATACTGTATGTAATCTATTATAAAATGCTCGTTACAAAGGCTGTTTAATTAAATACCTATTCTAGATATCTGTACAAAATGTTAGTTTAACCGCGTACCGATCAGTTAATGGAATTATGTTCATCTGGCGACTGCTCTTCTATACATTAAATTAACTTAACATTTTTAAAAATCAATAGGTATATAATTTATAACGTGAATTATGGTGGACGGAAATTTGCGAGTATTCTGTAAATAGTGCATATCTAGGTGTAATACACAGACACATACGTTTAACCATTAGTTATATGGAATATTAGTGGAATGTTATGTATGGAAATTTTGACGGCAGAAGCACTTACCAACCGGTGGGCTGCATTTTTGTTTGGTACAAAAAAAAATATGACTTTAAGTAATGCTGGTTACGTTTTAAATATAGATTTATACTTACATTTACACTTATATACTAATGTTACTTATAACACATTTTTACACTCAAATTTTAATTATTAAATTCATAATTACATATAACTGTTATATTAGTGTATATTCATACGATTCTTATGCATAAAAAAATATATTGTAATTTATTCTAACATATTATGATCAGCTCAAGTTAAAAACTTGTTTGTTTGAACAAATATAAATAAATAAATTAAAATAATAATGTAACCTAATTTACGACTTGGACAAAGCGTTTCTAACCAGACTTGTCAAAAAAGTCATTTCATCGCACAGTTTTCGGCTTAATCGGAAAAGTTCTAAATTCTGAATTCTTATTACTTAGCATAAATCTGAATACAAAGTAACCTTGTGTATTGGTTTATCGATTTCTCTCGCAGTTGGTTCAAAAACTTCATTAAGTAAAAGTTTGCCTGTTGGTTGGTAACTTGGGCAATACAAACATAATTAGACTAAGGGAACAGGTCGTGTAAGGAAGTTCCCTTATATTTTTTGATGCGAAACATCTATTGTCGTGCCTTGGTAATAATATTGACTATTATTCCACTACCGTATGTTAATAATAAGATCGACTCGTATTCGGCCACAGCAAAACGGATGACGCTCTATTTTCGTAATGCTCTCTCTCAACCGCTTCCTACTCAATGTGTTTATGTTTTCATCTCACATATTTTTTCTTTTCTTTTTAACCAAATTTGTATTGTAAATATGTAACTCTTCTAATGAATTAAATATTATCAACGGATATAATAAAAAAATAATCAAAAAAATCATTTTTTGCAAGTGTAAAGCGTTCCTTTCGAGTATTTTTTATGAAATAGAAGAAGCAAACGAGTCTTACACGAAACGTTACGCAGTCGCCGCCCACTTACTTCTGTAGCCAATTTTACGAAAAGGATTTTCACGTAAACTTGATTCCGTTTTCCTTAATTATTAATACTCTCAATAATCTTAAATTTAAATGTTTTACGTTTGCCAGACGTTCGGGCGAGCACATTGTTTTTTGTTATATAAAAAAGATGTAGCAATCGACTTTCACACGTAATGTTAATCAGTTGATGCCGCCCACAGACTTTTGTAGGCAACTTCATGTCGAACAGAATTCTTATTAGGAGTTTCTAGATGCGTTGTTACGCCTGATAACTAGAATAGAACTCTTCTAAAATATAAAATGATTATACTTTATCACACCTTTACTATTAGTTAGTTAGTTCACACACAGTATCACCTTCGAATGTGTCTGTCACATCGTACGCCCCACTCACAGGGATGTATATAAAAAATATCAAAATCAAAAATGCCATTGAAATACAGATCGTATATTATAAATTAAAAAAGACTCAGTTGCATTATTTTATTAAATTTAAAATTTGTCGAATATATTTCATCTTGTTATAATTTTTTTATTCTTTAATTTTTTTATCGTTTATGTCAACAATCGAATTTATAACGATTTTTGATAAACATTAAGTCCTAACTAGACAATCAAAATTATAAATTGTGTGAACAATACCTTTTTTTAAAATAATGTAGAATTACCAGGAAGTTCCGTCATTCGACAAACAAATGTTAAAAATGACGTACCGATTAACACAACAACACTTTCCCGGAAATGTAAACATGTAATATGTACAAACACAACTACTTTTATTCATTATCCATCCATTGCCCTCCTACTGCTGTGCACAGGTCTTTTATTCTAATAAGGATTGGGCCATTAGTCCACCACGCTGGCCAATTGCGGGTGAATACATTTAACCACTGAGAACTTTATGAAGAATTTTCACGTATGCAGATTCCTCACGATGTTTTCCATTAACGTTAAAACAAGTCATAATTTATTTTTTATTATGCGCATATACTATTCTGAAAATTTGACCCAAACAAACAAACGGGGTGAGCTAAATAAAACCGTTTAATATATGTAGCTTTTACTATTGTAATATATCTGTGAAAAATGGAGGGGTGCTGAAGAATTGAACTGAATTGAAGAAGGACACTCCGTGTAAAAGTCTGAAATGTCAACGACTAGGCTATGACTTTTTTATGTTAGAAGAGTAACAAATGAACATACAAATCGCTTGATGTTAAGCAGTCGCAGCCTATAGACACCCACGTACAAACACGACTGAAATTCTATCTGAGCTCGAACGTAGATACATTGCTACTCCTGAGGACTAAGACAGTCATCTCGCTTCAAAGTGTTGCCGGCAACCGCACTTCTCCATCCGAAACACGAGTAATGCTTTACGGGGGATTATGAGGCCGGCAGTTGTACCTCCCCGGTTGAACTATAGTTCTCCCACCGTTTAACTGCGTAAACAATTGTTTTTATTTAAAAATAAACAAAACAGAAAGTGGGTAGGTGTCACTCCAAACGCAATCGTGAACGTGTAACTGACGGAGTACGTACTTGTCCCGCTGTGAATCTACGATTGGCGATGAAATATTTTCCTTTCATTATAGCAATAAATGAATTCCCCTGGAATTGATTTGTTTACGATTCGCGCTTCAGATTTGACGGTTCTATTTTGCGTCATTCTTTAGCGACGAGATATTTTTTATGCTATTGAAGTGAAAAGAAAATAGATATAAATGTTGTAAATATAAAAGACAGAAGACAGTTTTTTTATTTGAATAAGTAGCAAAAGGTAAATGGGCTCCGCAGCCCATGGACATCCATGTCCAATATCAAATGTAAGTTTATGATGTTGATATTATGCCACTGTTCAATGTCGTAATTAAATATTCTATTGTGATGAGACAATATTATTCTGATAGGAATTATATAAACACAATAGAATAATTATATTTATGTTATTCGTTAAAATGGTATATTTAATACACAAAATACTTTGTTATTTATTTTATGATATTTCGAGGATTTGTGACACTGGCCACAGATAAGGTAGGATTTAAGAAAAAAGTGTAATAATGGCGGGAGATGGAATAAAACAATAGTGGTGCATGTAACGAAATATGAGATTACGATGTTTTTCTAATGAAATGTGAAAACGAAAATGAAGATGAAAATGATATATTACAAATAAGACTAAATTCGTGCCTTAAGTCGTATATAGATGCCTCGCCATTCTTGAGTCGTCTCGCGTATATGTGTAGTCGACTACCGCACGTCTCTGACGAAAACACAAATAACCTAGTTATAGAAGCTATAAGATTCGATTGGGGACGTACCACCGCCACATCAATTTCTAGATGTTACAAATATCAATGACCATCAGATGGTCTGTATGTTCGTTTGCTTCTTTCATATATCTACTTTCGAGGGCGACGAAAAATCTAGTTTCGGATTAAAGGAGCATGATTGACGTAATTTATAATTATTTAAAGGTGGTAGAGCTCACTCGGGGCGGCACCACCGCCATCCTCATAACCCACCTTAAAACGACATGTTCTTCATGTATTGTGTTGCGGTTGGTGAGGTGTGGTTGCCGGATACACATTATTGGAGTCGACCATCTTAGTCCTCAAGAGCAGGAATGCATCCGCGTCCATCTTTAAATAGAAATTTTGTTCTATTTGAGATTGAACGTGGTTGTACATGGGCTGCAGTGACCACTTAGCATCAGCTAGCCTCCTTCATGCCCTCCTCCATGCAAAAAAAAATGAAATTAATTATTATTAATACAAATTTACGTTACAATATAAATCTTTTTTTAAATAATGAGTATAGACAATATACGAGTAAATTAGTGGAAATATACTTGTGAATATAATGTTTCTTATAGTTTATTCATATATAAGTACAAAAATTTCACAATTTTGACTTTCAAACAAATAACGCACTCGAATTTATTTATTTAGATACACCATCGACTTATACATTGGTAATTCTTTTTACAATTAGTTTGGTTCAGTGTGAATCGCGTACAGGTAAATACAACACTCATAATTTATTTGAGGTGCAAGTGTTAGTGAACTCTAAGAATAAAAAAACAACTTATTTCAAAAACGAAGGAAAGAAGAACACCCAAAAACAAAATGTAGTTAAATCTGAAGACTGATAAGTGCTTATTTATACATGCATGCAACAACAATTTATAAATTTATTTAAACTGTAAGTATGGGAAATGTCCACATTCAATTCTCTGACAAGATATAAGCTCTATGATCTATAGGTAATCCAAGACTCATACGTACTTTTACTGATTTCATTCTAATTAAGAAGGATGTAAAGAAACAATGTATTACGAAAAGTACATAAATTTACGATACCACTTAACTCACTTCTCCTTATAAGCCGTATTCATAAAAAACAAATCAAAAGTCATAAAGAGGAAGAAATAAGAAATATGTCAACTCAAATAAAAGATAAATGTGTTAGTAAATGTATTTGCTTCGTATACACGTATTGTTGACAAAAATCTGTATTCGATTCAACGTACTTAAGTATTTCCATTCTGTCATGACATGTGACGTTTCTTCCGGCATTATTTTTATTCTTGTTTCGTGTTCCACTTCCATTATACAGTTACGAAGTAAGAGGCTTCTTAATGATTTTAGACGTACAGACTTTTAACTTATGTATGTTTCACAATACTAATGTTGAGGACACGAGAGATTAGCGCAGGTTGGATATCAATTCTGCCTTGAAACAATTCTTGTGTCAAATTTTAAAGGTTTTCGCTATAACAGAAAAGTAGTAAAATAATTTACAGTTTTAGAGAATTTCAGATCTAAAACGAAACTGGTTAGCAGTTATTTACTATCCACTTATGACCTTTTAAAATTGGCATAGTAATCCGACCAATACTAAATGGTCCAAATAGGATTGTAATGCTACCTAAGTACGTTAATTACTTAATTAATTGCTAAGTGGAGTAAATTCGATAATCAAGTAATACATATAAGTCATAGAAATGTAGATGCTTACCTACGAGTACATGTAATATTAGAAGCCTCGTCTCAGACAATCCTACTAATATCACTCACTACTATTCTACCACTATTACTACTACTATTTCTACTACAACTTTAGTATTATTCAACTGTTGCTATTCAAAAATATACTTTTTGTAGTCATTATACTTTATACAAATAGTGACAGAATAATTGTATATTTCCATTTCACACACGATACAGGGTTTGAATCCTGGCAAATATTTCAAATTTTTTGAAGTTATTATGAAATTTATAATTTTGAAGTTTTAATCACGATTAAGAAAACAGTTATCAGTTTAAATATCGAAAGGAAAAATCACAAAGTAACCTACAACCCCTGAACTCTCTATAAAGTTAGTAAAGGTGTGTGACGGCTATAAACCACACTTTGGTAACTTGGTGACAAAGGCTTAAATCTCCCTTGAGGAGTGGGACAATAATGGGTCGTGATGTTTATCTGTGACGGGTCTGTATATTTTATCTGTGTCAGGTTTGGACTACTTATGTTATCTATGTTACCGATTTGTGCAAACGGTAAAAGTAGAAAGGAAAAAGTGAGAGGTGTTTTTTTCTTAACTAGAGTAACAGTGAATTTCAATGAATAAATATATTTAATTTTAACTCATTATGTATTTTTCAAGCAAATCTATACAATAAGTCTAATAACAAACACAATTCTAATATTTGTGCAGTAAAATTTTCAAACATTATTAAACATATGTATGTATTTTGTATTAACCAAGAGTGTAATCTTAATTTTATATTTTTAACTTCCAGACTAGAAAATTTTCAACATTTTCAACGACTACTTCATGTGAAATTTCGAACATTCACTTCATAAATACAAACACTTGCGCTATAGAAAGTATCTATCTGCAAAATTTCAGGATTCTAGATTCAGCGGTTTCGCTTGTGCGTTAATCTCTAAGTCAGTCACCTAATTTTTTACTATATATGTATACATGAAACAAAATATAACATGAGTTGATGATGTATTTGATCCCATAGCTAAGCCAAGTATTTGCACACAGGACTAAAGAAGTAAACTTCTCGTTGCCAACCCTGCGGTCATCGTCACTGGGCGAGCTTCGTGACGTCAGCGTGAACAGCCTTGCGAGTGACGTGTTGTGCCCGCCTGTGCCCACGCAGTTTCGCTCCAACTCGTTCAGTAAGCATTCTCAGATTACACTTTCAAGAAGTTTACCTAAATTAACACTAAGTATAAGAGACTATAAACCGATTACTTAAATTTCGTTTGGTTTAATTGGTAACTTACCTTACGTTTTGTTTTTCAAATATTTTTAGTATAGAAGAGGGTATGGTGTCTTGTGTTGTATCCGCGGCTTGTATACCTAGATAGTAAACGATTACAAAGTTAAGCAACGTTGGACGTAGTCTGGAGTTGAATGGGTGACCACTAAGTCATCTGATGTAAAGTAGTCACCAAAGTCCATAGACATTCACATATGCCCTCGTACAAAGCTGACATCCTATATGAAGTCGTACGTAGATATGTTACTACACTTAAGAACAAATACCTATGGTTTCCTCGTTAAGTGTATCACCCATCTAACTGAGAACGGTAAGAGTAACGGCGGTAGTACCTCGGCTATCGAATGATACTTTTAAAACCGGTAAAATAGCAACCGCACCCGTTCAACGAAATTCAAGATTAATTGTACAGCGGATCAAGAATATCGGCGGTATTACCTCCGTTATCGAATGCTACTTCGTACAACGGCAAAGTTTGCATGTATGAAAAATATTGATAATTGAAATAATTAAATGGATAAAATAATAAACACTTGTAACATGTAACAGTATAAGAAACTAGAAACATTTCTTGTTTATGGTTTTTCTTGATTCAATTAAAGTTTGTATATTGTTTCTATGAAATGATTATTCGTTATTTAGATATCCAGTATCAAGAACAAACTGCGGCAGATTTTCTATTCAATCCGTAGATCATAGTTCGAGCTTGGAACATTGCTTGTTTATGATTTGTCTTATCTAGTTAATTGAATTTTATACAATATTTATATATTTATTATATAGTTACTGTAACAAATATTTCTGTTTACGTTTAATATTTTTGAACACATTTATTTATGAGATTCTTATTTAAATTAATTAAATTTGGAATTGCAATTCGAATTTAGAAGTTGTTTAGTTTCTAAATTGTCGGTATAATTTGTGTTATCATTTTATTTTTATGTTCTCTAACTTTTTATTTGTATTTAATACAAACTCAAATATACCATTTCATAAAAAAATATTTACATTTATTTAATGAATACAAAGGATACAATTTTAAATCACCGGCTTTGTGTGCCCTGTTTCCTTAGGTTGACCCGAAGAAAAAAAATGTTTTTGACAATTTTTACATGCTGACAGACAATTAATTTTATTTTTTCAAACGTTTAATAACATGACGGCCAGTACTATAGCAGAGTATTGGAAGAAACCTATGGCCAGCAGTGAATAGTAGTGAATTATTGGCATGTAAAAAAGTACTGAGACTTGTTTGTAGCAATTATGGGTAGGTATTAACTATATTATTATCGCCAATAATTAAAAAATAAAATCACTTAACGTGTCTTAAAATGTATTTCTTAAAAACATTAGACTGTGTGAACACTGTAAAATGCTTTCAGTACTTGCATTTATCACTTTTTATATAACTATCTCTTATGTTTAAGATTATTGTTACACTTTAAAACACATGAAATAAACACATTCCCTAAGTTAAACAAAGTTAGGTGCGATAGGGAATTAGATGGGTGATCACTAGTGACCAGAGGAGTCGTCATATGAGTGCGTTTTCTAGACGCTTTTGACGCATGAGTGTTGCCGGTTGTAGAGAAATGCATTTGACACTTAACTAATTACTTATTATCTTTTCGTCGCTACTTTTCACGCAGATCTAGTTTACACAATACATTCACACAAGCCTTTAACCCTTTTGATATACTTACGTTATATAAAGAACGTATTTACAAAATTTTGTGTATTGTAGTCTTACTGGTTTCAGCTCTACGTTGATAAGTCAGGATTAGAGAATGACCTATAACAAAGGCGATATTTTGAATTTAAAAATAGCGATCCGTCTGACATTAAGTTTAAAAACAGATTAAGTATTTAAATCTGTGAGTACAAAATTTTCATTAAACTGACACTCTTACCCAATAATCAGTTGGAAACAGCTAAGTTCCTAAGTCTAAGAGCCAGAGGGGATTTATCTGAATAATTTTAAAGGCACTTGTCAGCTAGGCCGGTGTTTGTTTAAGTTCACCGGTTTTAATTACCGGAAACTTAGTTGAGAATATAAATAACTCATATTTTAATAGGATATCCCGTGTTTCGTTTTTCATATTGTTTCGGATATATATGAAGATTTTTACCCCGTATTTAGTTTTTCAAAAGGTTTCAGAGAAAGTTAGAAAATTTTAGTAATAAAAAATTAAGCAACCTTTTACTTGCATTCTCTACTTGACAAGTGTAAACAGGCTTCGCGTGTGAAATATAAGTTAGTATAAATAAGTCTGCTATAAACAGTATAGCAATACGTAATATAGCATAATAATATATAATCTATAATAAGGCCAGTTACGGATATTCTATTTTTTGAGGTAGATCAAATTTGTAATTGTTGTGGTAGATACTTAATAGAATATCAAAGAACTAAACAAATAAACATTTCAGTTTTATATAATAGTTAGGATATGTATGTAAGGAATTGTTTAATTAACATTAAGTATGTTTTGTTGAAATAGCGTATATTACCGGATATTCAGTAAAGATAATCCTTGATTTGATACCCTTTCCCGTATCTTGTTTCTAGTATCGTGTTACGAAGAAAATTACATAGTCATTGAAAACATAAAATTATGTATTATGTACACTAAAGCGTAGATTATATCACATACTATCATTATAAATTTCAAAAAGCAGTCAATTGCGTATCGGATCACACAAAGTGAAGAGTTTGTAATCGTATTCAATATATCAAATAGTACAAATTTACTTCAAAGGTATTTCGTGTCAAAAAGCAGATAAGTGCTATGTCTATAATTTGATCGGGGAGGTACCACTGCCATTTTCCTAATTTGTGTTTAAGGCTCTTATTTTTCGGTTTCAGTGACGCCATTTCCAACTGCGTTTAAATGTGAGGTGACCTCAAAAGTAGTAACGTATCGTCGCAAATTGCATTTGTCAACGTACTCTTAACGAAATCATTTTTTTTAAATAACTCTAATATCATTTTTGACCTTTGATTTGGTATATGTACAATAATAAGTTATATGCCTATGTGCACTGGATTATCTATCCTCCATTTCATGTATGGTACCATCCAAATCACGTCTACGTGGTTGTAATAGTTTCCGAGTAAGGTTGCAATGATATACAGATGGTGAGATCTACAGGGCTGTATAAAGTGGGGAATAAGTATTCCTTTTTATGCTTTTTGCTATGGAACCCTGTAAATGCTAGTTGAACGTTAATAAAACCTTAAGCTGGATGAAAGCTCGTAAAAAGATAAGTACCCACCTTCGCCTTGCTTGAAAGGTTAACACAAAACCGTATTCTAATACAAAAGCGCAGTTTTTCTCCGCTTTTTACTATTCTTGTATTGTTACAGATAATAAAAGGTATTATTTTCAAAGGAAAGTTATAGTTACGTTATTCTGGTATAATTATTACATTCGGTTTTGTTTATCAAATTAAACTAATGACAGGGTGCGGTTCTAACAATAGTTATTGTTTCTAACCAATTCCATCTAAATCCTCATCCTGAAAATCTGAAGTCAATTACCGATATCTTGCTGCTTCTACGAATTAAGCCTTGAAAATTTATTCGGCAACGACACCTTTCTAATTGCGAAACGAGGTGATCATCTTAGTCTTCAGAACTAGCAAGTCTTCTATGTACGACCTCAATTCTGTTTATGGTGGGGATGTGGATATTCATGGGTTGTAGTGACCGCTTATTATCACGTGGCTAGCATGGTTGTTATCTATACTAAAAGGTCTACGTTTTCAATAACATAGAAAGGCTAAGGAAATAGCCAATCCTGCTATTGAATTAATTTCAATTTGTACTAAAACTGTGATTTATGATTTCTACGGACCAATATTTGAATTATGAATAGTGAGACATTTGAGCGGCCGAACGTGATTTGATTATTCAAGTAACAATTTTCCAGTTCTAAGCTACCAATTTGCTTTCAAGTGGATATCGATAAAGGTTAAACGCACTAAATTTAGGTGGAACGTGAATGGTTCGCATCTGTTATAATACAGACATTATGGAATCATTCTCTCTTCTGCCTTCTGCGTCTTATTTATCTTCGATTCTTCTGTCTTCTAACTCTTTTCTATATTGTATCTCTTCTTAATCTTCTATCTCTTCCCTGTCTTCTGTTTCCCCTATTATCCGACATAGGCATTCACGTCTGAACTGAGCCAGCAACCACACGTTTCTACCGGAACGGAAGTAAATTTCACGCTAGAATGAGTGGGACAGTGGTACCTCCTTTGTCGAATCGTACAGCTTTTATCACCATGAAACACCTGCTCTTTAAACAAAAGCAAAAATTAGACCATCACTCCTATGGATTTGTAAGAAAACACAAAGAAAGAGCTCGTGTTAGGTCGTTGTTTTTTCAATCAGTGAAATGAATGTATGATATAAATTGTCTGGTACGGGATTCCGTCGTCCCACGCTTTATTTCCAGATTTGAATTCAAGGCACGCTCGCATCTCTTATTTATCGAGGTGATGCGTATTCTCAATTGATTACGTTATCAATAGCTTTAACGGCGACGTAAAATATTACGTAAATATATATAATAAGTATGAAACTTTCGCATGTATGTACATCGCACATATTAGCAAAAATAATAGTTTGGGGGATTAATAATATAATTGTCTATCATGTTTTTCTGTTTGATACTTGGTTGATTTGTTTGTGTGTTTAAAATCATATCAATCCAGAACTAATGAGAAATCTCAACAAATTGAAGATATTATCTTGGTCCGTATCTTGAGGAAACATTTAGACTTTTTTTCATTAAAAACGATACATCAAAGTTATTACAATTTTAAGTTACAAGTAATGAAATGTTTGATTATAAAATATTTTATGTAGGAGACGATCAAAGACGCGAATGCGGACGATTTAAATAGCAGCCGCCTTCTACATTTCGGGGCATGATTAAACCTGGATTTGTTCGAACCATTTTTTGTAGGTTTCCTGAATTACTTTTTTATTTAAATCTATAGTTTACGAAACGTCTTCTTTCTATCGACTCTATTATCATTTGTAGGAAAAAAAAACATCGTTAAATATAATTCACGAAACTAGATTTTTTTTCTAATCTACGATATGTTAGTTAAAATGTTTTAGTGTGTACGACTGCATAAATAACTTTGTTTTGCATGGTATCGTAGAGAAGTAATATGTTTTAATTGTTGTCGATAAAATTATTATCCTGCATGCGTAACTAATAGTAATTTAGTTTAACTTCAAATTTTATACGTGAATATTTGTTCTTACAAAACCCTTCATTATATGTGCTACGACATACACTAATCAGTTTTTCAAGCTAAAATAAACATAAAGCTATAGCTGATAGAACTGATAAATATAAAAACTTGATGAAATATTCAAAATACTGCCATTCCCTTTGAGATAGACCAAATAATTATTTGAAAGATCGTGTTTAATCTTACCGGTCTTTAATCATACATTCGTTTCGGGCATTCAAAATTAATATTTGTCTTTTTTTCTTTAAGGAAACATTTCCATGTTTACATAACGGCAATATTTAAACTTCCTCATTAGAGTTCTTTGACACATTACCTCTCGTTTCTTCATGTGCCTGATGTTCACATATGCTCGTCACTGGATTTAAATGTAATAAAATTAGAAAAAAGACAGATTTTTCGGATGATAGAACTTTTTGGTTTGTCTTCAAAACTACTTTGTTGTGGTTTTCGATAGTGTCTCATGTATTTAATTTCATGGTTTCAACCGATTTATGATGTTCCAAAGCAACATTAGAAACCAACTCTTTTCACGTCTTCGTCACCAGTTCTCCACCGCGCAACTTGGCGAACATTAAGGTTTCATGCGCGTCAACTACATTCTTAGTGGTCCTCTACAGATCGGTTTGGGTGTTCATATCTTCCACAAACTTGCATGACGTGTAACAATCTTCTTCTTGACGTATTCCTTGAATTATTTTTCTGTTTTCAATGTCCATATACAACTGTTTTTAATCAGGTGACTTAATTGCCTTTACACAGGCTTATTTATAAAAAACGTCCCCTTTGAAATTCCAATTGCTCAATTAGATGTTTACGATCGGCTTATAGAACTTCTGATATGATTTAACAGTTGCCATCTATCGACAGCAATCGGATCTGGGCACTTACCATGTAAGTGTATCGAGGGCATGCCCTTGAAAGTTTGGAAATGTCCATAAAAATCCAATAACGGTCACCCGTCCAACTACCAACAGTTGTTTAAATTTGTTGAATATTTACGAATTACACAGACCGCGTGGTTAAGCGTACATCTCAAAATGAATTTTAAACACATTTTAATAAGATACGAAGCTATAATTGGTTCAACTTAAGTTCTGAAAGTTTTGTGAGGAGATAATTAAATTTTGTAAAGAAAGCAGCCATGATAATTTAAGTTAAACAAACAGGTTTCGTGTACCATATAATTTGGTTTTCTTCCGCGTAGAATAAATATAAATATTAAAACTTATGCACTGTAAAGAAATACACAGTAGAAATTTCGTAACTAGGAATACTTCGCGAAGTAATCGCAATATGTTCCAATCACAAGATCAACGTAACACAAGTTAATACAAGCAGGATATTTTGTAATATTTTATTCCCCGAAGCATACAAACCAATTTATTTTGCTGCTATTAGAACGAAATGAGAAAGGAATTATTCCTTCACATCCTGATTTGATTCATTTTCATAGTTTTATCTTTAAAGATAATCTTTATTTAGTATATTTTTTTATTTTGAGAAGTGTAATTGTCCTATACACTACCAGATTTAACTTGATATAAGCCTGAAATCCTATCTGAGCTTGTACGTAAATGCGTTGTTTCTCCTGAAAACCAAAGGTGATAGGCAGATTTATAAAAATAGAATTGTTAGCAACAATAGAGGTGAAAGTAGTATCAGCCCGCATAAAACATTAGATTTTTACCGCTCGCAAGAAGTCGACATTAAAACAAATCATATTGGATATACATACATATATTAAAGGCAAATATATAACGGGAATAAACAGAAACTTCGTAATTCGGAAGTTAATTTTCAAAATTCCATTCTTAGTGTTGGCTTACACAATATGAAGAACGGTTTCAGCTGTACATTGAAGTCTGGATCTGATACCCACTTTCCTCTATATATATATACATATATCGCATTTCTAAAACAGAGAGAGTTGAAGTAAGAGTAAGGAATTAGTTTCAAGCAAAGCGAAATAAAGATACGTATGTACAATAATTTTGTATGAAAAAAATCAGGAATATACATAAATTACAATGTTGTTATGCTAAATATATGTGTTTATTATATCTTAATTGCTAACAGAATCATTCTAAATCAAATCTCTTTTTCTAATTTCGAAATAGGTCACTATAATTCTTAAGGTGCGATATTTATACTGTACTTACAAGTATATAAAAGTATGTTACGAATAAAATTGGCACCTTTAATAAAGTGTGTTATTTAACCGGAATCGCATGCACTTTACGAATAACTATTATACGTCGTCTATCGTGATTATTAAGCTGTCGAGGTATTTTCCTCAATTATTAGTCCCTGGCCGCTCATTGCGGTGTTTCATTTTCAAGGTTAGACAGCCCTATAAATTTAACGACTGGTAGTAAATATAACGCAGTCTAGTCTAAGGCTTGTCATAATTATGCAGGATTTACATGATCACCGCTAAAATCGAGTAGTAGTACAATCTATTGTAGAAGCTAGGCATAATTATGTGGTGCTTTAGCATTTAGACTTAAGACTAAACCCGATCGATAGTACAGTCGACTAGAGATAAGACATGGCATTAAAAATAAATATATACATAATTATACTTCTTACACGTCGATTAAGCGTGAAAATGATCGAAATTGATGAATGATTGATAGCTCAGTCTAGTAAAGGTTAACGTTTTCATAATTATTTATAAAGCATTTTAACCATGAAGAAATAAGTCATATGTATAAGTAGAAATTAGGATAATCCTTATTCCTCTGATAGCAAAGAATGCCTAATTATACGTTCTATTAAATTCCTAATACATACTACGTAAAATAACACGTCTTTTATGCATGAATGTTTTAAAGATGGTAAAGCTTCTGTTGCCTTAATTTCAAAATGTATTTGCTTAATGCCCGTCGTTGACAAATTTGAAAAATTTTGACGGAAATTGAACGCGAAAAAATACTGGGAGTGATACTCTCAGAGGACTGAGTAACGCATTACTACACGCAATATCGCCTCCCGAGACTTGGCGGAAAACACGTATCTCCGCCCGTAAATCTATATATATTCACCAAAGTTCAAAACTCAATTTTTAAATCAAAACATATAGAATTAGAATTAATATACAAGAATAGTAAAATAGTATGCTGACATAAAAGTATACAAGACCAAACTATATGTTCAACAATATCGCCTTCTGAAACTTAGCGGAAAACATGTTTCTCCGCCCGTAAATCAATATTCACCAATGGTTCAAAAGTCAATTTTGAAATCAAAACAAACAGAATTTGATTGGGTGCACAAGAATAGTAGCATACTGACATACAAATGTACAAGGCTAAACTATCTGTTCAATCTGAAAATCCCCGTTAATCAATATTCACCAATGATTCAAAACACAATTTTGAACATATAAAATTCGAATTGATATATAACAATAACAGAACTAAACTCAGCCTAATCAAGACACCAATACTCGTCATTGAAGAGGTTTCATTAGTAGCTACACTTATAAACGAGGCGACCATCTTAGTCTTCAAAAGTAGTAATATATCTTTTTAAGGCTTTACAAACATATTTAGTCCGTTTTAAGGTTAAATATCCTTTGCACTACAGCATTCAATTAGCGTAAAGAAAAAAGTTAAAAAAAATGATTTGTAGGCAAAAACCTAGTATAATATGATTATAATTTTGTTTTATTAGGTAAATAAAATAGAGCCTTTTCATGGTTCTTATAGATTACGACCCCATTTCGTCATTTCGTTCATCTCGTTCATCTCGTTGGGTTTAATAATACAAAGGTTATAAAAACAACACCTGTGCGTAATAAAAACATACTTACGTGTTTCATATACATATTCAATGATATGTGTTGTAAAATATAATGAACGTTTTATGGATAAATTAATATAGTATAGTAGATTTTTTCATAATATGACTCTGATAGACGAGAAGCGGCCAAGTAACAGTTGTACACACAGCCCTCACACACACACACATATATATATATATGTATATATATATATATAAGACGTTTATAAAATATTATTTGGTTAAGGTTTAATATATTTGAAAAACTTACTAGTCCTTCGTCATATTAATATACATATTATTAGGGTAGTTCGAGAATAAGTAACACCACACAGTCTTGACACACTTTACTTTTATTACGACCGACGACTGA
>DWON01003824.1:0-17309 GCA_018251015.1 Phocides pigmalion okeechobee | reverse complement strand
GGTGGCGTTGGTGCCGCCCCGGGCGAGCTCTAACGGCTCTACCACCTTTCCAACGTGTACAAATAGTAACATAGTTTAAATCATTCGTTTTCTGGTTAAAGAAACACTTGCTCAGTCCCAATATAGTATATAGTGATAAAATATAGCCTATAAGGAGACTGGAAACTTAAATACTCTGTGTAATAATTTAAGATAGATTAAAGAATAACTTTTTGAGTTAAAGAAACACAAACGTATAGACAGATGATGATGGTAGATGATGATGATGGCCTGATGGTAGTGGTTACTGCCGTCCATGGACATTTGTAACCAATTCAAACCATGACAGAAATACGTTACTATTCCAGAAGATTAAGATGTTCGCCTCATATGTCAATGAAAAGGTAATCAAAAGGCATTTTTATAGTTTTATGTTCACGACCTTAACCCTGGGTATACCGGCTTAAGGAATTTGGAACTTAAAGTATAGTTTCTTATTAAGTAATTCGGTTATTTCAATTACTTTCCTCATATTGATGTTTACATAGACAGTCTAAGCTTCTTTATGTTGGGAAACTCACAAAAGAGCGTGCTGGCCATCTACTGTTAAGTAGCCGCTGTATTCCATGAATATCCAAATACAATTTCAAACAGGTCTAAAGTCCTATGTGAGATCGTACGTAGATGCTTAGTTCTTATGTTCAAAGACTAAAATGGTCGCCTCGCATCAAGTGTAGCCGACAACCGCAGCTTTCCAACCGAAATCCAAGAACTGTTTCATGGTGAATTATAAGGGCGGCGATGTTATCTCCCCGGTCGAACAATAACTCTACCTCGTACGTAATTCTGACGCAGTATTACCCGGAGTTACTTATTTCCTATTACTGATTACTAGTAAGAAGAAAAACCAAACAGAGGAATTTGTATCATCACGGCAAGTTCCAGGAACATCTATTATTCATTTCCGTCGATCAATAATATTCGAATGGGACAAATATTTTGCAAATTAATCTGTTTACGCATTCCGGTAGTAACTGGCGCCGTCAAGACGACATCTTTGTACGTAAAACCGATATTAAGAACATTATCACGGAAAATTCTCAGGAATGTGACATATTTCCGTCTCGTCAAATAGATGTTTTTGGTCGGTTGAAAACGACTGTATTTGTATCGTTATTATTGTGAGGCGGACACAAAATAGACATATAAGAATTAATAGCCGTCCCGATTAATAAACTCGTTCAGGCAGAACCGATTAATATTATTTTTGTTGCTATCGATGTTTATTATTAGATAATATATCTTTAAAAATAAATATTATTGTGTTTATGTCATCTATTGTTGAATTTTTTATATATCCCTTACATGTATATATCAGATTTAGTCTTCTGGAGTGACAAGTCATCTGTGATTGTTTCAGCTAAAACTCTCGTTTAGTACGAAGTTAGGCAGATATCCAGGGGCTGCAATAGCAATTGCCAATTACCAGTTGTTATTCCCATTTGCTAGTTCGATTTCTTAAAGTAAATGTCAAAATATCTGTCATAATTGAAGTGCATTTAGGAACATACATAAAATAATTTGTGTTGAAAAAAAACCTATGCAATATTTTCTAATTGTTTGTCTGTGACAGGTAATGTTTGAACATACTTATACGATATGCATGAGAATAAAAAGAATGTAAGAATGTACAGCGAGTAATATTGCCTAGTATATATTAATAATTTTAAGTATTTATTCATAAAAAGCCATGCACGAAAGCTGTCATGTAGAACCACGTAGTAACGTTGTTATATATAAAAAGTCGCTTATTTTGTTTTCAAAGTGGACAAAATAACAACATTTTTAATAAATTACTATTATTTATTTAAATAATATTATATTAAAACTTACACATAACACACAACCACACTCACATACATAAAATTGTACTATTTTTACACAAATATAATCGTTTATTATTCATACTTGATTGTACTACGTAATAATTAACAAAACATTTAATTATAATAAAAGAGGATAAGATTATTTACAAGCAAAACATACTGATTTATGTATATAATAATATTGATGTATATTACATATCAACATTAACAAAATAAATAGTTATCATAAGATAAGACAAAATATTATTTACAAACAGAGCACATAGATTTATACATTAGTATAGATATACGTGAAGTGGTAAATATTATCTACTTACTAAAAATCCCAATTATATTAATATAAAATTTATTTAATAGATCACTAGACTACACGTCAAAACGTCAGTCAATCGCAAAGAGACTAAAAAATCTTATCTTAAAAGATAAAGCCGTTAAGTGAGACTGTTATCGTGCTCTGAACAAAACCTTAATTTAATTTACTGTAACTTGTTCAAAAACCATCACGCCTCATAACGGTAACGTCAACGAAAGATACGATTTGTACTTCAACGAACAATAACGTTATACAGATATCAAAATGCAGGTTACAGTTAACGGGTCGTTTCAAAACTGGAATGCCGCCTACGAACATTTGTAAAGGTGGGCGAATTATAGTTCGAACGGGGAGGTACCACCGCCGTCGTAAAGCATTACTTGTGTTTCGGTTGCAAAGGTACGGTTGCCGGCTACACTTTAAGCGAGGCAACCATCTTAGTCCTCGACTCGCACGTTCGAGCTCAGATAGGATTTCAGTCGTGTTTGTGGTTGTACGTGAATGTCTATGGGCTGCGACTACTGAACATCAGTTGGTTTGCATTTTCGTTTGCTACTCTTCTCACATAAAAAAACATCGCTCATGTACCAATATGGACACAGCGATATTTTTAAATTTTACGGGAAAAATAATTTATAATTGATTGAATATTTAAATTAAACTCTTGTCAAAATAAATTCATTCTTATTTCAAATATACATTTTAATTTATTTTTATTTTGACTTATTTAAATATAACTATGAATTTATTTCGACAACAATATTGAATGTCTTGTCTCATTACGAAAAGTAACGCTATACCTTTTTGCTCATTATAGAAAACTATAAACTTTTCAATAGATCTAGAGTATAAACACGTTTCAAAATTTTTAGTAAATGTGTAAATATTATTAGAAAAACAATTCAAAATATATTAATTATTACATCAGCGATATATTTATAAAGTGATCAAACTCAAACACTAAGTGTAAATAAAAAAATTGCATAATCAAACGTTGAATATTTAGATATAACTATTAAACACACGTATCTCGCCACTATTTGGAGGTTCACGTTACACTTGTGTTTCGGTTGTAGTTATGTGGTTTCTACCTCCCCTATTCCCGCAGGGAGGTTAAAGAGATATTGTTTCCAGCTACAATTAGAAGCTAGGCAAACCTTAGTCCTCAGAAGTAGCAATGCTCAGACATCAGACTGAACGTCAGTAGTTTGTGAGGCAAAATGTCGATGTCTTTAGGCTACAGGGGTCTACTAACGAGATTACACTTATTTGCTATTGTCTAATGTAAAAAAGGAAATCTAACAACACTAGTTTTGAATTCACAAAACTCAAAAAATCACAAAGTTTTCAAGAATATCTTAAGTGAACGGGCAGCTCGTTTACAATTTTATTGAATCACAGATGACTTGACCCGATTCCGTGCAATGCATATAAAATATCCCAATCAGCCTTTACGCCCGGTTCCCTAAAAAACGAAACAAACGTACCTCAAGAAATCATTATAATGCCTCCACTTTCAACGGTAAAACTCGATACGTTAAGTATTTCCTTATATCAAAGGGTCAGCGAGAGAGTTCAATTCTTTAGATGAGTCGAATCGACAAAATGTAGCTATAAAAATGCATACAATATATTATTATACCGTATTTTATTTCAGTTTTAACATTAAACGACACATGAATTCTCGAAGCCGTTGCGACTTACGTCATTTTATAACGTAAACCTTTTTGTTTCCTATGTAATAGATCTCCTATAGGACCTTACTATGTGAAAGTTAAATCCTAGATGTGGGAACTGATATGTAATGTTGACAAATACAAATATATATGTATATATATATATATATATATTAGCATGCTGGTCACCTGATGCTTAGAAAATGCAGCCGATGAACAACTAAATTTATCACCAAGATAAGACTGAAGTCATCCTGAATACTGAGATGGTCGTATCGCTTTTTTATGTTGTAAAAGTAGCAAACGGTCATGCACGATACCTAAAGTTAAGTAAACTCTGCTGCCCATTGACGTCTAAACTCAAATAGCGCAAAAGTCCTGCTTAGCGTCATGCATAAATGTTTTACTACTCCTGAGGACTAAAATAGTCACCTTCCGAATACGGTAATCGCACCTCACCAACCGAAACACAAAAACTTATGATATGGATTAGGAGGGCAGCGGTGCTACCACCCCAATCGAACTATAGTTTTAGTACCTATCAAAACTTATTAATTATGTTACGTAATATTTTTATTGTACTTACAGCCCTTTTTTCAATATTATTTATCTTAGAGCACTATATATCTAGTTGAACCAGAAAGCTCGACCTTCACTCCTATCTCTACCTTGTAACATATATTAAAAAATCTTGTTATAATTGCAGAAAACACATAAGGCATTTTAGATATGTCGTAAGGCTTAGCAATGCATCTGTGGTTGACGTCAGATGGCACTAAAAGCCTATTTGGGGTTGATACCAGATGCCCGTGGGCGACATCGACTACTTACCATCCGGTCGTCTGCATGCTCGTTCGCTAGTTCAGTTTCATGAAAATGTATTGCTATCAATTCATTAATTAACATTATTGGAGGCGACCATCTTAGTCCTCAAGAGTAGGAACGCATCCGCGTCCACCCTTAAATAGAACTTCTGTTCTATTTGAGATTGGGTGTGGTTGTCTATGGTCTGTAGTGACCACTTAACATCAGGTGGCCTGCATGCCCGTTTCTTACTCTTTCACAATAAAAAAAAAATATATCTTATTTAACTTTAACAGTTATTATAACATCAATATTAAATTAAAAAAAACTTAAATAAATATAATATATAACTCTAAAATAATGTTAATTAATGAATTTATAAATCGTTCACAGATTAAAATAATGCAATTATTTTTTTAGGAATTTTGAACTATATATATTTAAAAGAGCAAGATGACTAACAGACCCAAAGATCAATACACAACCGAAATCATTAAACCTAGAATTCAGAAATATTGCAGATAGGTTTTTTATATTGCGCAAATGAGCACTAAAAACTAATTGAAAAAGTGTTCTCTTAAAGGAATAAGATAAAAGAA
Organism: Phocides pigmalion okeechobee; assembly: GCA_018251015.1. Taxonomy (NCBI): domain Eukaryota; kingdom Metazoa; phylum Arthropoda; class Insecta; order Lepidoptera; family Hesperiidae; genus Phocides; species Phocides pigmalion. The sequence continues at coordinate 12,052 of DWON01003824.1, read as the reverse complement.
GTACAAATATGATTTCTTGTTTTACTTTACACATATGTATATGTAGGGTAAAAATAGAGATTATTTTAATATATTGTTTTGATATCCATATCTGTTCGAGCAAGGCAGTGAGTAAAAGGTAAAAGACATAAAGAATTACCTTATTTTATATCATAACTGGCGTGTAATTGCTAAATGCCCTTTATAAAAAACGAGTACGTTTTAATGATGGTTAATGATCGTATTGTAAAATTAATTATGTTAAAATAAAATATAACGGTATTAATAACAAACGACAAAATAGAAGTAATAATTTGTGAAAAACTACAAAGGTGCATAAATACTTCTGAAATATTTTTCATGATGTCACCATTTCAAGATAATGCAAAAGCACGATATGAAGTTGGTTGCGCTTATGTCACAGTGTACGACAACCTTTTCAATTTGAATAATCGAGTTGTTTTGGATAAGAAAATCTAAAATACATAGTAAAATAAGCGAAAATAAATAAATTAATTTTGCTAAGTTCAAAACAAATGAAGTTACACGGCATTTTTCGGTGGGCAAACCCGATCATTAAGAAATGCGGTGCTACGGACTCTTCTTATGCTAAATACGCAAAATGAAGAATGCTTCACGCTTTTGATGACAAGGCCGCGCTAGTATCGGAATGCAGTGAGAAAAGTAGGTAAACTTACTTAGAAATACCCACATTTTTAGACCAAGACCTAAATTGTGATAAACCGTACTTCTAAATCTATATTTTTACAAATTGCAATGAAAAAAATTGTAGTATACATTTGTATGATAAGCATTATCCAAATCCAAATCCAAATACCAAAGCTAGTATCCATTAGATCACGTTAGAACATTGCCCAACTCTGTATCCACTTGACCAAGTTCCACCACTGTCAAACTCAGTAAGCACATTAGACCAGGTTGAATCCAGTAGCCTAACAGTAGTGGTTTGACAGTGGCAAACACAGTGTCTATTAGACCAGAATACAACATTGCCAAACTCAGTATCCATTAATTACATCAGGTTAGATCGTTGCCCAACCTAGTGTATCCATAGACCTTGGTCCCAGCCAGTATTCATTAGACCAGGTAAGATCATTGTGAAACCCAGTATATATTACATCTCGTGAAACCATTTTATAATCGATAAGGTCTCGATAAGGGTTGGTAGAATCAGTAGACCTTCTGAACATGAAGGACTTTCAGACGTGTAAGCTTGAAAAGTACCATTATGTTACGTTTCTACTTATTTTTTGATTGCTAATAAGAAAATAATACGCATTTAATATGTACGTAATCTCTTAAACATACTATCAATGTCTCAATAACTTTTATTTGGCATAACATTGAGAAGTGAATAAAATGTTCGAAATTAAAATAAATTGTAAATATCACATTGTGAGGTTATGAATTTGCCGAATAAGGTAAATGATGCCTACCAAATAAAGTTGGTGCAATTGATGCGATTCATATATTTTTCGATACTCGTTTTATTTTGATATGTGAATCATCAAATTAAGATAAAGTACACTGTTATTTTACATAATTTAATAAACAATTGGGGATTTATAAGAAATTAATTTGTCATAAAAAATACCACTTCTATAATTCACTGAAATGTAGTAGAACTATAGCTAAAGCGAGAAGATAATACTGTTGACAGCATGATCTAACGTGAAGGAACTCTTATCTCCAGAGGTTTCCGGCTACAATTGGGAGCGAGGCAATGTTTTTTTCTTTCTCAGGAGTGGCTAGGTACGTTCGAACATAAATAGGTCTTCAATCCCGTTATAGGATGTATGAGGGTTTCTATGAGCAAAGTGACCATTACGTGGTCTGCACGCTCATTCCTACTCCTTTAATACAAACGTAATCGATAATAATTAATTAGGCATCAGTAAAGATTAGAACGACATCATTTTACCGTAGATTCCACATAAGTGATGATTCATTGGTAAAATGTGATAGAAAGACGAGGATTTCCCATCTTTACTCAGAAATGTGATTTAAAAAACATATTCCGAACGTAATTTCTGTATGACACCGATACCCCAATAAAGTAACGAATCAACAATGGTATGTGAAGATGATAAAAAACGTAAGTTTACGTGTGTGCGTGTGGTTCTCGTGAAGTGACGTAGCGCGGGTGTGTTGAGCTCAGCTGAGGATGAGAGTTGATGTTGCAAATGTATAAAAGCGAAGCGTCGATTTCGAAATCAACACAATGATTTGATATTCTCTAAGGTGAACACACAAGTTGAACTGTGAACGAACTTCCGCAGTGAACACGTAGTGAACGATAAGTGACTGTCACGAACTGTAACAATACTGAAGTGCTCCGAACGATTAAAGTGAATCCAGGATGCTTTCTATCAAGGTATTATTATTTATATGTACAAAAAATTATACTTTATTTTGCGGTAATTTAAAAAATATTTCTTTTACATTTTTTTATTATTTCATATTTGTCTATATTTTGTCTATATAAAAAATGCCGCGTCTTTTGCATTTAAAAATAATTTCCCTCATTTAAATTATTCTTTAATATATTTTAGATCTATTAATTTTATTATATATGCCTTTAATTTACTTTTTCATTTTTTATTTTATATTAGAAGAGATAGAAATATGCATGCTATCTGATGTTAGGTACTGAAGCCCGTGGACATAGAAAGATGTTGGATATGGACAACCGAGCTCATACAGAAAGAAGTCTTATTGGAGTCCGTATTTAGATGCGTTGTTACTGAAGACTAAGATTATAACGGACCAAACTTTTTCAAACAATTGCTATACCGTGCAATATTAGGGCGGTTTTAATTCCTCCACCATCGCACTGTGTACCTAGAAAACTGCCTATTTTTACATATTTTACTAAGTAAATAAATTATTATTACAGTACGTGATCGCAATCTGCGTAGTGGCGGTAGCTGGCGCACCTTCGCCTAGTCAAGATGGCAAATGGAATCCATATAAATATGGCGATACCGGCAAGTAAGTAAATGTCACTGCGATATATGTTAATTTCTTTGTTTTGTTGCAAATAACACAATATTTTATCTTCACATGCAATTGAATCTCACGATTCAAGTGTTAACTAATATATTTATACGGATATGCATTTTATGGCATACAAATCGTATTCAAAAATAATCAAAATTTCTACATAAACGGAATAAGAGTATTTTATAAAAATATTAAATTTGATCATTGACGTATTTTAAATATATACACGAAATTGGGTAATGAAAATATTTTTAATTTCGATTTCTGCTAAGATAGGATATATAACCGCTGAACTAGCAGAAAAAGCAAACAAATCCAATTAGTTTTTTTATACACGTGTGATTGTTATCTGAAAAATTGTTTTTCTGTAAAAAAATAAAATAAAATCAATAATTCACAAATTGTTGCAAATACATTGAACTAGCCTATCACTTCTTTTTTATTTACCTTTTTTTAAATTAAAAATACACTAATTTCAGCCCAACATATTAATAGTGACATATTTAAAGGACAAAAAAAAATTACAAAATTGAAATAATACTCCTCTTGTAAGAAACAATTATTATATTCTATACAAGTGGACGGTCAAAAATTTTTTGTAACATTTCTTTCAATTAGAAATACATTTAACTTCAACAATAAAATGTGAAGTTTAACAAGTATTTTCTTTCTCCAGATATATTCCTACAGACGAGGGTAAATATATCCACATACCGAACCCTTACATCCACATCGACAACCCTTACGACGGAGGCTTTGGACCCTACTCTCACGACTACGAACCGTATGTGGGCGAGGCTTCGGTAGACCAGTACAAATTGGTGCTAACACCTCCTAAGGATACCATACCCTTTTACAAGGACGGTTACTACAAGAACAACGGGATTAAGATCATCAGGCAAAAGCATATCTATGATGAAGACAAATACGACTTCGAGTGAGTATTCTTTGCCTTATTTAATTTATTTTCTAAAAAAATCTTATTTTTTATATTTCTCCATACATTTAGGATCATTAGACATACTTGCAATATTAATTTACATATTAATTTATAAAACCTACATAGAAACTGCATAAATGCAATTTACTAATAAAGAGACGTAAAGTAGTTATATAAACAAGTTCGTATGAAACATTTATACGAACAAAGAAAATTTTGCAATTAAATACAAATTTCAATTGCTTTTCTGTTTGAACGTAAAGCTGTGAGCTCCGGAAAAATACTCGATAAAACCTGCATAGAAATAACATAAATTTAGTTTACTAATAAAGTAAACAAAAGTAGTTTAAAATAAAGAAAGACTAAAGTAGTTAAAAAAAAGAAAATATTTTGATTATAATGTAAATTATAGTACTCTTTTTTAACGTAAACTGTCATCGCTTCGAATGATGATACGCTATAGATAAAAAAACTGGGAAAGAAACTATAAATAATAAATGACTTAATAGTGTTTAGTCTGCCATCGAAATTATAAAGAGACTTTCTAAATCAATATAACGTAAGCTAATATTGGTTTCTTAAATTTTCTCTATGATATACATATATAGATACATATCTGCCAAAACTCTTATAACATTAGCAATTAAAATGAAAATAATTGCTTAATGTTGAAAAACATTAATTAAGTTTTTATAAATACTTAATATGTTATATGATTCATTTAATCCCTCTTAAAAACTTGGAACACAATCTTTAGTATATATTGGTATTATTTAATAGTTATTATGAAATAAAAATCACAGTCTTACTGGTATAAATTTCGGTATAAAATTAATCTCTACTCATATTTACTGATTTCGAATTCAAGTGAATGTAAATTGCCAATGATAAAAGACTATTTATCAGCTGATAGACCTTCATTTATCTTAATTTGTCAGATAAATTATTTTAAGCACTATCCGATTGAGGACATGCAAAAAGTTGTAAAAATTGACCTTTTTATCAATTGTAATGTACGCAAACAATGAGGATATGACGTAGCAAAGTGACTAAATATTAATGGACGTGTTAGCGAAGTATGCATATTAACATATTAAGTATACATTATATAGAATTTATTAGTTTCTCGATTAAACAAAGGTAACCTTGCTAGTTGATCGGCAAGCTTATCATTGATATTTGCATACGAGACAGAAAAAATACACCGTTATGATAATTAATTTGCTCGGAATTTCAATAATGTTTTTGGAATAAATCAAAAATTAACGAATTCACGAAATGTTTGCAATACTTTCATGTTGATGCTCAAAATATGACCATGAACGTAATACACAGGAAGTTCGATTTAAAAGTCAATAAACTTTCCATCGCGTCTAACATCTTTCGAAGCGGAACGACTTTACCGACCTTGACCAACTATATAATTCGGCACTCACGTATCTACTGCTCTGCGGTCAAAGTTCAAATCCATTTATAATCATTTACAACACTTAAATTGGCACTAATATATAGCACAACAATCAAATGCATAAGGCCACATATTCAGTTTTAAATTATTGCATCGTTTGCGTTATTTGTGACTCAATCAGAACTATTTGCAAACTTTACATTAACAGCATCAGAGCTTATAATAGTTTTCCTGTAAGAAGTAGTGAATTACAATATTGAATTTACTTTTCCTTTCAGTTTCGAGACCGAAAATAAAATCCGCGCTAAGGAGAACGCAGTACTGAAGAACGCAAACACAATTGACGAGGGTATTGCTTCATCAGGATTCTATGAATATATCGGTCCCGATGGCTTCATGTACAGGGTCGACTACACCGCCGACGAAAACGGATTCCGCCCTAAAGTGAAGAGGCTAGAGACCCCATACTCCGGAAAATGGGTCTTAGAAAAAGTCAACTAGATAAATAACTTGAGGCGCCAAATACTCACTTCCTACCACTTTCCTCTGCGAATCAGTATTTTCAAAGTAGACGATACCATGTGCCCGAAGCCCCGAGCATCCAACGTATATTTAACCTAAGCGGAAGTTTGGTACATAAGTCACGACCGAAATTGTGTCACGAATGCGACATTTCAAATCAGTTTTACCCTTTATTTTCGAATTTTGATAGACATTTTAATACTTCCGCATACTTCCTGCATACAAGAACTTATACTTAACATTTGGCTTCAACGATGTAATAAATTCAGAGTACAAATGTATCTACGAATAGACATGGATGTTCCTCGTCTTGGAAAGTTTTGTGTCTGCTTAGCTTATCGTAATTTATACTTTAGACATAAGGTCTTAGACTTTCTAATTTAGATACTTATTTATAAAATGTGATAATAAATTTATATTTGTATACAAGTCTTTATTTTCATATTAATTAGAAACCTTGAAATCCAGTATGTTCTATTAGTTACTCCCTTGTTTATATACATTTTTTGATCCGATTTTGATCCTAAAAATTAAACGCTTGTAATTTGATCTATTGATACAATACAATATAGTAAAGAACTAGCTCCTCATAGTGAATGAATTTTCGCATGTATATACAATAAATTCTACTATACTAAGAAATATTTTAATAAATTTGATAATTGTTGGCGCTCGAAAATTGGATTCAGTGGCAGTGTTGCTAAAATCCATGTGGCCTATTAGACAAAAGATTGATGTTTAGGAAACTGTTACTGGGTAATTGAAACGTAGCCGTAAATTTTGAAAGCAATCGAAATATACTTTGGCATAAAATAAAATTCGAAAACGGTTTTCAAATAACAAACGGAAACAAAAAACTGTTTAAAGTACTTTATGTTGATATTACGAGTTGAGTATGTAGAACAAAGTCCCATAATTACTGTTGTTGTTACTGTTTAAAACTTTTGTACTTAAATAATCTGAGAATGTTGAGTGTAAAGCTATAAAAATAAATTCTTTTAAGCATTTAATGCTATCACAATTGATAGTTGAGTGTACACATAAAAATTACGAAGAAATCAGTAACATTACTTAAGTACAAGTAAACAGTAAAACGGAACTTGAACGCAATGTTTAATCAGATAAAACCGGGAATAAAATATTTCGAGACGCCGTTAATTTCCACAAAATATCAAGAGTGCGTCGTCAAAAATAAACGAAAGAAACGGAGATCGTAAAGTCATGCGTGTTGGGCCACTGGCATGAAATTTGGCGAAATTGTTTTGGCTCAAGCTTGTAGAGGCTTTTATGGAGGCAGGGGACGTTGACCGTGAGCTTTGCCAAGTAGCCGGCGCCGTTCAGCCCGACGCAGTGTGATCGGAAGCTGCACTGCGCACCGCCTTATCTGCTTCCTCACTTCTTCACACAGTAATCTTATAAGCATAACGATATTTTGCTGCCAAGTAGGTCTCATTTATAACGTAGCAGAACTTTTTACATTAATTCTTCATCAATCAATTACTATCTCATTTTTAGCACTATTATCAATTGAGAATGAACCAGGTTAGAACATAGTTTACGACGCTTCAAGTACGGATTTCTAGACACCACACATCCTTGAGAAGTTTCTGGAAAATTCTACGTTACATCCAAAAAATGGGAAAGTTGACTCGGTCTTACTTTATTGTTGAACTAATTGATAATTGATTATTAATAAGTGAATAATATTAAAAAAAAAGTTTCAGATCCAGGACTTTCTTAATGAGAGTTCGATTTTACTAGACTAGTTTTGCCTTTACAATAACAAATTGGATGAAGCTTTATGAAGAAAAAGTATCACTGGCTTACAAGCCACGGGTGCAACGAACTTTCTTCATGAAATGGGCATAACGTTCCAATGACAGTGTCATAAATTCGGGCAGATATAAACGAATGTATGCAAATGTTGCTGGTTCGATTGGCGTATGGCTTGTAACAAGACGTTTATTGCTACTTGGTTACGCAACCTGCTACGAATACCTTTTAAAGCTCAGCTTCTAATGACTGACAATATTTCTTTAACGATATACGGTTGATCCGTTAATTACTGCGGTGCCGATTCACGAAGGTCGTGACGTAGCGGTAATCGTACTGATCTGACTACTAGTGGACTCCAGGATCTATTCCCAGTTAAGTGGATAAGTAAATGATGAATTTGGATTTTTATTCTATGTCGGTGTGGCGATCTTATCCGGTTTCTGCTCTTGCGTACTCCTCAGGTACAGCAATGTATCTACATATGAGCTCAGATAAGATTTCAATTCTGGCTGAGGTTGTATGTATGTATGGACGCATAGGCTGCGGTGACCATTTAATGTCAGGTAGACTACATGCCTTTTAGCTACTCATCTCATAAAAACTCGTCACTTTATGTGTTTATCATATCTAGAAATCTATTATGGGATTCATAGTATACAGAATTGAATGCAATAAATGTTTTGTTCGTTTACTCTAGTTATAGAATATAGAGCATCTACACAAACCCCAAATAAAATTTCACCAAAATGCAATCGCAATAAAACTCAAATGGACAATGGTTGCGCCATTTTCAATCGTACTAAAAGCAAAATTTGTTTCATTCGGACAAAAGTAGCGCTGTGAAATTAAGACAGGAATAAAAATGGATCCCCACAGGAGATCGCTTGTTAATGCCTACACACAGCTTGGGAGAGCGATTTAGCGGTCGCGAAAGACCGGAAGAAAGGCGGACGTCGGCGCCTGCTGCCTTAATTGGCTACCGACCAACTTTCCAAAAAGAATCCACAGGAACGTGATGCGGTTAAACGGAAGGATAGAGCTGGAACTACATAATTTTTGCCTCTATTTTTGTCTTTACCGATACTATTATTCACGTTATTATCTTTTGTAGGAACTACGCCTTTTGATGTTCCTCGTGGCGCAATGGTCACCACAGCAGTCAACACTACGAAGGATTCCAGGTTCAAACCCTGATTAACGTTATTATATTTTGTAAGAACTACGGCCTTTCACGTTCCTGGTGGCGCAGTGGCCATCACACCAGTCTACTGTGCGAATGATTCCAGGTTCGATCCCCGACCAGACCATTCCCGCAGATCTATATGATAAATTTAGATTTCTATTCTGAGTCAACGTACTTGTGCATTTGTCTTTGTGTATGTTCACCCATTATACTGAGAGTGTTGTCATAGAGATATGGATGTAGAAAGTATTATCTGTTTATATTGCATTATGTTTCTTTGCCACTATCCGTCGCCCATTCAAATCCTGACAATATACCCATGTATATAAAATTGGGGCAATTTGAAGTTTCAACCTTATAAATTATTGCACTTAAATAAATAGAGGGCACTTGTATGTTTTTGATAAAGATAAAATATATTGCGACTTTTGTGTTTGAAGCATAATTTTAAGCTACGCATTCTATTTGTTTCAAATCGGATTTTTAATTTAAAGTTTTTTTAATTTAAATACATAGTATAATATGGCTATCAAACTTTTATACAATTATTAAACCATTGAATTAAATTATAAGCATTCATTATTTAAATGCTTCATCATTATTGTAACCAAGTAATGCTAATTGCTTGTACATTACATAGTTTTAACGACTTTAAATACGACCCGGATTCTTGTCACCCAGTTTCTTTAATTATCAATTCTAGCGAGTACCTAAATATTTAATTATAATATGTTACAGTAATAAATCCATAAAACAAGTCTCGTAAAGTTGAAGCATCAGGAAGTTTAGTTGATATGGGTTCAATGACACATTATGTGATTACTTAAAATTATGGTGTATGACAAAATTGCGATTTAATCAATATATCTGACTGTGGCCAGATAATCTATATATGTGCAATAAATCTTGCAAGAAGAAAAATGTGTTCGAAAAACTTACCATAAAATTCTTTGAAAATACATCATCTTAAGATAAAACTGCTTGTAAAGATTAGGGTTATGTCAGAATTTGTTATTTTTTTATGTGAGAAGAGTAGCAAACGAGCATGCAAACCACCTTATGTTAAGTAGTCGCAGCCCATAGACATCTACGTAAAATCGCAAGCACGACTGGAATCCTGTGTGTGCTCGAACGTAGACACGTTGTTACTCTTGGGGACTAAGATGATCGCCTCGCTTCAAAGTGTAGCCGGCATCCGCATCCGCATTACAGCGGATTAGAAGGGCCGCGGTGGTACATCCTCGGTCGAACTATAGGTCTCCCACCTTTCATATATTAAGGTTATTTAAAAAATAACGGAATCTATTTTGCAAGTGCAACTATTTGCGTTTCGGTGTGCAGTCCATACAGATCAATTGTCATTCCCGCCCATGAACATCTGTATCTGATACTTATAATGGAAACTCCACGTAACGTCAATCATGATTACGTTTCTACTTCTCAGTACTAAGATGGTTCATATGTAATTGAGTTGGCAGTTTCATTTATCCGCCAAAAAGCAAGAATAGCTTTACACGACAAATCTATTTAGTGGTTTTTCGTAATGCAGTTTCTATTACATTACCAAAACGTATGTGGGAGTAATAAACGAGTGTGCAGGCCATGTGATATTAAATGGTCTCTGCAACTCATTGACATCTAAGTTCGAATTCAAATATGAAACTCCTGCTTGACGTCGTGCATAGATAATACTCCTGAGGATGGACGTCTTGTTTACAGGTATAGTCGGCAACCGAACCTCTCCAACCGAAACACTAGAACTGTACGGCGGCGGTACAAATCAAGTTGCAACTTGATCATGCTTTATCACGTATTTAGTCCAGTATAAAGGAAAATACGTTTTCACTGAAAGGTAATACTTGTATAACCTTCGATCTTAACACTCAGGAACAGTAATAAATTAACAGGCAGTAGTGCTACCGCTTCACATAGGTGAACTTAAAAATAGTTCTACTTTATTGAAGCAGGAGCGCCGATATTGTTGGGTATGAAAAGTTGGGTAACTTAGATACATTCTATCACGACATTTCATCTTACTCCTCAGAAAGCAACGCTTGACTTCAGACAAACCTACTGTTCTACATAGATGGTATACATGGTTACTATTCACACTCACTTGATACATTCATTAAAAAGAAAATATCTCTGCTATTATTGTTATGTCTTTTATAGAATATAGTTTGGTGCACGCTAGATTTGCTTCTCACATGCCTTTCTGGTCCCGGGGCTGCTGGAAGCGATTTGATTATGAAATAAGCAGTCCTTTGCAATACATTTTCTATTATATACCTCTCTTTTTGTGTTATATCGTGTACAAAAACTTATAAATAAAATAAAATAATAATAAATAAATAAAATATATTTGATCGATTCCAGCTTGCATCCTACTTAACCACCATTATGCAAATCTACCGTTAGTGATTCTGCTTTCAAGACGTCGACCCCTGGACGCATTAAGATTGCGTAAGTGATCAATTTATTACGAAAACACTCATCATCATTCAAGATGCTATTTAGTGTAATCATTTTGAAATCTTACAAGATAAGAGTGTAATGAGAAATATAAAATAATCCCGTTACAGGTTACAGGACCATCTCATTTGTGATCGAACATAAATAAATCTTGGTCTGCTAACTACTGGTTTGATAATCTCTCGATGATTTATTGGTTTTGATACTTTTATTTAACACTAGCGACTCGGCCCTGCTTCGCTCGGGTTTATAGTTTGTGGAGGTTATATTTACTTACATTATTTTTCTTCCATACATCCAGTCATTATCTAGATGTAAAAACTACCTAACTGTAAAAACTAACAATTAGAAATATCTATTTCGAACGACGACCGAATGACTATATTGAAGTTAACTATTTAATTTCTCGTCCAATTTACTTAACTTTTTACACACCAAAACCTTCCCCAGGAATTACTCTATCTTTTGTTGAAAATCATGAGAAAATCCGTCCAGTAATTTTTAAGTTCATCGCGAATATACAATCAGACATACGCGACCGGGGGACTTTGTTTTATAATATTTAGAGGTTAGTTGACCGCAACTTACTTCACATGGGATTCAATTTTCGGAGTTGTTCAGATTTTCTAATAGCAAAATGTTCTCATGTACCCGTCACTTTAAAATTGATCCATCTTGTTAATTTACAAACCGATTGAAATGAAACGAACACTAAAAGTTAAGGAACGTTAACTGCAATACATTAGTG
>DWON01003823.1:0-17311 GCA_018251015.1 Phocides pigmalion okeechobee | reverse complement strand
GTTCTATTTGAGATTGGACGTGGTTGTCCATGGGCTACAGTGACCACTTAACATCAGGTGGCCTGCATGCCCGTTTCGTACTCTTTCGAAGTATATATAAAAAAAAAAACTGAACGACGTTCCCTAACCTTATTGGAGGTTAAGTTCATTATGGTTTCTACAACGTAATGTAATACAATTGTGTTTATATGTAATATTAAATTATCTATTTTTAAGAGGATAAAACAGCGTTATTTCCCGCCATAACCTGACATACGCTATAAATTATTTAAAATATTTTGGAATGTATGTATTATACATGCCAACGTATTAATTAATTGTGGTTATTCCCGTAACAGGCAAATCGCAATCAATTCTCACTTGTATAGTTAGCTACAATCAAATGGTTGTGTTCGGAGAGTCTATGTGAAACATAATTGTGCTGATGGTTACTTACATCTTTACTTCTAATTAATTTAGGTGCTAGATAAGCTCAGTGCGCGACGGACGATCAATCGTCGAGTCAAGGCAGAAATATAACTACTGAACGATTCGGTCTGTTCCGAGTTTGTAACATGTCAACGCATTCCCTGCACAATGTAAGCAAAGCGAGCGTCGTAACGAGCGCGGTGTGTTCATCGTACTGTTCCACTTACCCCAGCATCAAGAAGAAAGTGAAGAAGGGCTCGGGCTCGAAGACGCTGCCGTCGAACAGCTCGCCGGTGCGCGGCGGCGGCGCGGAGTCGCCGGGCGCGCGCCGCGTGGAGCCGGCCGAGGCGCTGGGCACCGCCGTCGTCAAGTACAACTACCAGGCGCAGCAGCCCGACGAGCTCTCCCTCACCAAGGGCACGCGCATCCTCATCCTCGAGAAGAGCAACGATGGCTGGTGGCGGGGACAGTACCAGGGGCACACGGGCTGGTCAGTACATCACTAAATAAATACAGTTAAATCTAATTTGAGGTCGGACATGATATGTATAAGTAGGAACGCATCATCACAACAATTTCTGATTTATGGTAGTGTTTGCACTGCCGTGTATTAGTTTAAGAGATGTGGTTACGCACGTTAGAAATAAGACATATTTTAATTAAATCCTTGTGGATAGCAACGCATCTGTGATCGAATTTAGGCTCAACCTCCATTAAAGGAAACTTGGCGAAAGTGGACTATGAACCAATAGCGATGTTGGTGTGTGTTTCATGTAGGGATTCCTCCACTATATACTTGTGCGACGGGCATCAAAATCTAACCCGGCAGTTTTGAGATTAATAATACTTTAAAAATACATAACTTGTGTCTCTGAAGTTCAGTGTAGCAATGACTACTTAAAATAAGGTAAACTGCATGCTCATTTGCTATTCAATTTAGTGTGAATTCAAACAGTAGTAAAATAATATATTTTGTTAGGATTTTGCCATTGGTCTCCACACACCTTACTTTGTGTTCCCGGTAACGGCGGGTCGTAAAATTTTTACGGCTTGTACCAAATACACGCGTGTCTGTTGGCTTTTTCTGCGTTACCGTGATTGTTATATGGGTCGTTTTTAATGTACTATATAGATATACGTGTGATTCGCATATTTAATAGGAAAGAAAGTAATGATTTTTAGCTTGGGGTTTCCTTCCCTAGTCGTCAACTGAATGACTGTATTGAGAACGTAAGTTAATAAAAATAAATAATGGACATCACATCATCTCATGCACAGATATCTGATCCCAAACTACGCAGAGCCTATGTCACACAACTGACAAACATACATTAATATTTGTAAATGCATACTGCAGTATATAAATTTAAACGTAGACATAAAACAAATACTTATGCTTATCGTACAAAATTTGTCCGCAATGGGAATCGAATCCATAACATCTGGCTTGATCAGGGCTACTAACCATTACAGGAAGATGCCATTACAAAAAAAAACATTTGCTAATTACCTTACAAATTTTTAATTTTTTCCTGCGTCAGTACCACCGCCATTTATTTCCGTCTTATAGAAAGTACCAACTCGGCTACTGCCCGCGACTTCAATCTAAATTTTACAATTTTTCATATATTCTAATATGAAAAAGTTACAACATATTAAATCTTTGTTATTTACTTTATTTATCGACCAATTGAAACGAAATTTAACTTTTTACTTGAAGCTTACTGCAATCCATTAGTGAAAACCGCATCGAAATAAGTTTAGCCGATTCTGAGATTAGCCAACCGACAAACAGACAAAAATTCTAACAACTATGTTTTGAGTTCCGGTAATAAAGGCTCTATGCAAAATCTAATTCGGATTCGTAATCTCAATACCAACTCAGTTACATTATATAATTTAATTTCGACATCCACGTACTACCGCCAACACGACTGAAATCCTATCTGAGCTCGAACGTAGATACGTTGCTACTCCTGAGGACTATGGTCGCTTCGCTTCAAAGTGTAGCCGGCAATCGCACCTCTCCAACCGAAACACAAGTTATACTTTACGACGGATTATGAGGTCGAACTATAATAATAATAATAATAATAATTTCTTTATTACTCCCAAAGTCTTAAGTACTAAAGTTACAAGTTTACAAATGTTACATTCGTAATTGGGAGTCAGGAACCCAAACTAGGATACCCTGTGCTATGAGCTCCTGGCTAACCCTCTGAGATTATTTACATAAAGCAATATTGAGCAAGGTAATTATATGTGAGTATGTATGCATGTGTGTATGTGTGCGTAATGTATATATAGGTATGTGATTGTGTTTTCTCAATTGTGTTGTAACAATATCAGACCAGCCCTACGAAAGAAAACATTCTTGGGATCAGTTAAGTAAAGAACCACTGGTCGGATACTATTATCGAACCAATACTTTACCTAAGATACAATAACCAGAAGATTTTCCACTTCCTCGTAATCCAGGCCACTAAGCCACTTCGTTATTTTCTTATTGCACTCAACCCTACATAAATTATAAATTGTCAATTTTTTATTTATTTTACGATATAAATATGGACCTCTAAATTTTAGAAACTTTTGAGCAAAACTTGTTTTCACCGCTACACAGTGACATACCTCATGATGTCTTCTGGAACCTGTCCGCCTAGAGATAATTTCATGATCAATAGTAGTATGTGTTTTCAGTACCGTTTCACGTATGTATAATTTCCTGATTGATAAAACTTTTGCTTCTGCATATAGTTTGATGGTAGGATACAAACGTGGTTTAGATAAGGCTACTTTCAGGATTAGTCTTTGTACTCTTTCCAATTCAATTAAAATTGTTTTATTTGTGCCACCCCAGACTGAAATACCGTAGCAAAGGATAGATTGACAGAGTGATTCATAAACAGTCTTTGTTAAATTCCAATCATTTAGGTGTCTCATGTTTTTGAATATATATATCAGTTTCCTAGCTTTTTGTGCTAAATTTGATATGTGCTCTTTAAAAGATAAGTTCTTGTCAACAACGATACCTAAGTACTTTATATAATCTGTAAACGTAATGGTTGGGCAGTCACCTGTACAGTTAGTGCACGAGAATTGGCTGCAAAAATGGGCATAAATATTGCGATTAATGTTGATTTTACTTTTTAAATTATGAATAGAAAAGGTGATATATCTAGTCTTGGAGCTATACAATGTTAATTTGTTTAGAGCAAGCCAGTGGCACACTAGGTTAAAGCCTTCCTGGGCAGAAAAAAAGGTGGAATCCCATGAGTCTCCTACAAACGTAAGAGCAGTGTCATCTGCGTACGATATTATTTGACAGTCTTTGATTTTTAGGTCGCAAAGATCATTGAGATAACAAAGAAACAGGGTTGGACCGAGGATGCTGCCTTGCGGAACTCCAAAACTAATAGGCAATTCGTCGCTTACTATATCACCAATACGAACTGATTGGAAACGATTTTGAAGGTAGTCACGAAAAAGTTGAAGTTGTGTGTTTCTAATACCTAATTTCTCAAGTTTCAAGAGTAACAAATTTGTATCAACTGTATCGAAAGCTTTTTGTAGGTCAAGGAAGATAGTTAAACATTTATGCTTGTTATCTAAATTAGCTATAATACATTCTGTGAAATTATGAATGGCATCAGTAGTAGATTTGCCTTTTCTAAAACCATACTGGTTATTGGAAAGAATATTTTTGTCTTCAAGATATTTGACTAATCTGTTATTTATTATCTTTTCAAGCAATTTTGAAAATACAGGAAGGAGCGAAATAGGGCGGTAATTATTTATTGTTTTTCGGTTTCCTTGTTTAAAGATTGGTACTACAATTGACTTTTTTAGCGCGTTTGGGAACACTCCTTCCGACAAACATCTGTTAAAAATATAAGTAAGGGGTTTGATGATAAGATCTTTCAAGTGTTTAAGAAGTTTTGCTGTAATGTTATCATAGCCAGCACCACTGTTCGATTTTAGGTTGGTAATTAGACTCTCTATTTCATCCTCAGATGTCTCCAAGAGAACGAACGAGTCACATGTATTCGGGAATAACTTAGCAGTATATGGAAAAGGTGGTATATTTGTTGGAATTTTAGTTGCGAGTTCTGGTCCAACATTTGCGAATGTCTTATTTACTAAGTTAACCGAGTCGCGTGGGGACGTTTCAATGTTAAGAAGTTCAAAAGATGAGTCTTTTACATTGATCAGATTATTAATGGTTTTAATAGCTGTCCACAACTTTTTGTTGTCTTTTCTAGCATCGGCAATTAAATTACTATCATACTGTCTTTTACACTTCTTAAGAATATCATTACAAAAATTTCTATATCTTTTGTAGGTTGTTTTTAAAATGTCATTATTAGGTGTCTGTTTAAGCTTGTAGTGCATCCTATCCCTATTTTTTATGCATTTAAGAAGACCAACTGTTATCCATGGCTTTAGGGTGATTTTATTGCGAGGAATTTTTAAAAGCAGTGAATTGTTGATAGTTAACCTTTGCATGTGTTCAATCATAAGATTCATACATTCATTTGGACTAAGGTCGGGTTTGCACAGAAGGTCGAAATTAATTTTACTACAGTTTTCATACAAGGTTTCAAGGTTAATTTTTCTTATCGTTTTAGTTTTGTTAGAAAATTTTAGATTTGTGGTTAAACAAAAATATACCGGCACATGATCAGTGACTGCAGATTTAAGAATAAAGGAGTGTGAGGGTGTTTTGGATTTTATCATTAAGTGGTCAAGGCAGCTGTTACCTCGTGTGGTTTCGAAAAAAGCTGGAATAAAGCCGTGAAAAGACAGGATATCGAGGTAGTCCGATGTTATTTGGTTGAATTCTCTAATATTTATATTAATATCACCCATTAAGATTACATTTTTAAAATTTGTCAATTTGGCGAGAGTATTTTGTAAACTTTGTAAAAAATTATCCAAAGACAGGAAACTAGGTGGTCGGTAAATAGCAATTATTGCCGTTTCATTTGAAATTTTAATAATTAAACAGTTTGCTTCCAAAAACACTGGCTCTTCTATGCTATAGTTTAAGACATTATTTATGTATACTACGACGGCATCATTTTGATTAAAGTTATTTGTGGTAACAAAAAACGAAAATCCAGGCATATGAGGGACATTTTTAGCACATGAGAGCCAGCACTCAGAGAGTAGTATAATGTCACAACCTAATTTTATTCTAGAGAGAAGGACATTCAAGCTATTGAAGTTTTTATTTAAACTTCTAATATTCTGATGTAGTATTTTTAGAAAAAAATTAGGGTTAGGTATGAAAGATTCGCATAACTCAGGTTCACAGATATGCAGATCAGTGATATTAAGATTATCTAAGTTATTTAAATTGTGTAGGTCTGCGAATTTGGTTTAGGAAAAACATACATGTGTATGTAACAATGTATGTAAGAGTTACAACGAGCCATATATATATTAGATATATGTGTGTGCTGAAGTGTGCGAGTCTTATGTTGAGAAATGTAGGTTAGTGTGAGGTTTATATTTTTGTGTTTGAGATTATTTTGAGTGATTGATTTCTTGGCAAAGTATAATGTGTTGTTGCAAGTGGAGTAGGTAAACGCGTGTCTGTTAAAGAAATGGTGGAATGTGTTCCCAAAAGGAGTACAATGATTTAAAAAGTATGCAGCAAGGCTTAAAAACACTAGATATAAAAAATCGTTATTAGCTAAGCGGAAACGTCAATGTCATATGTGTGTCAATCACGACGTATTTAATTTAAACATAAATTTTATTATTATGTTATGTTATACGGACTAAAATTAAATATATTTAGAAAATAGCAATGATAATCCCATAGATCGCACACGTACTAAAGTAAGATATCTATGAATGTAGTGAAAATACTTTAATTTTGAATATAGTATAAAACGAAGTTTATAGTTGGCAGAACTATAGTTCGACCGGGGAGGTACCACCGCCACCTTCATAATCCGCCGTAAAGCATTACTTATATTTCGGTTGGAGAGATGCGGTTGCCGGCTACACTTCGAAAAGAGGCGACCATCTTAGTCCTCAGGAGTAGCAAAACATTTATGTTCAAGCTCAGATGGGATTTTACTTGTGTTTGTGATTGTGTGTGGATGTCTTTGGGCTGCGACTACTTAACATCAGGTGGTTTGCATGCTCGTTTGCTACTATTCTCATGTATAAAATAAAAAAAAATATAATTATGAATTGTAAAATGTATACGTAGATGACGTTGTATTCTATTTTATCAAAGATAAATTATCTTTGGCTTTTGGTTTGCTCACAATAAAATCTATGCTAGATCGCATAGATAATCACCAATATGTAAATTTTGAGTAAGCACCTTCATGACAATGCCTCACCTCTCAGCACTGGAAATATCAACAAAAATATATATTATTCACTCGACGAAATCTACGTCCTTTTATTTGTTTATTTGTAGGTATATATGAATATGTTATTTGCTTTTATGGTAGTAAGCCAAGTGGTCTTGATTATCCTCTCAGCAGAGCCCCTCTCATGAGCTCCAGTTTAGGCCGCCTCCCGAGATGCTTAAGTCAAAGTGTTAAGTAACCTCGCATTTGAGTTGAAAATTTTATGTATAAAATATCTACGCTCTTCTGCAACGCTCAAAACGTAACTATGTTCCATGCGTGCTCGTACGTATCCCCTTCGTATTTTAATGACATAGGTAGATAATAATTAAATAAATAATTATTATAATTGATACCTACGATTTGAGTGTACCTAACAGACACTAGGTGGGTGTGACCTAGGGTTCCTCTGAGGGGTCTGAGAAAAAAAGTATACCTGGATCCCCAGGGTTCAAGTGGATAGAACATAACTTGTGAGCTGACACTCATACCAGTCAACAAAGATAAATCTACAATTGTTTATTTTTTCTTTCGTAGCATAGGAACAGGGTTATAAAATGAATTCGAACCTGCAGCACATCTTAGCGGGATCTCTCGAGATCTCGAGCCGATTCCTGCAGTATCTTATATTTTTTGATTATAATATATTTTATTTCGACAGAATATTACATTGAATAGAACATTGAGTCCACCAAAAGCTCAGTTATGAATATAACCGGTACGATTACTGCGATTACTATCTAATTGAATATTACTTATATTAAGATATTGACACATAATAATTGAAATACCACATACATAGACAAATTATACGGGTACAAAAGTTAAACATAATATAAAATCATAATTCATTGTCCTCTTAATTTCCTACGAATCTATTTAAACATAGTTGAAATACCTAACAATACAATTATGATTAATTTGTATTACACTTCTAATCACAGAATTTACATCGAGCAGAATTAACACATAGACTCGATACGCGACACTAACGGACATGGCTCACGCTGATGTAAAACACGTAACCAATATCTATAAGCCACTTCTACTCGTCACACATTCTGTGCCACTAACTTATAACAATGCGAAATCGAGTAATATTTTATAAAAGTCACATCGAATATGATTCAATTACGTTCAGTTTGAGTAACATTGTATCATCTAACATTCAATGCGCATTTACAAATTTATGCCGCGGAGGAATAAATAATAAAAAAATCATAATAATAATAAATAAAAGGAGGGTACGCATGTGATGTTTCATGCAATTCTTGCTCGTATTAAATGAAATATTGCCGCGATATAAATCGATAAACCCTAGAAGGGAGTTATCAATGTTATCCAAATTGCACGCGAATTGTCACAAACGTGAGACAATAAAGTAGGCCGGTGTTGTAAAGTTGCCGGTCGAAAACTGCTCAGCAACTTTTATAGCACACAAGTAGCATACGGGCAACCAATCCACTTTTCAGTAAGTGATGACTGCCACTGATGGAAATCTGTAATCGACACCAAGGAATGACGTCCTTACTAAGATGCGGTACAGATAGCTACCATGAGTACGTAGATTAACGCCTCGTGTGCCATAACATGTTTCAAAGGAGAGCACAACACCGCTAACACCACTATTGTGCAAAGCGTGGTATACGGCTGGTTCTACCACATTTCAATCATAACAGTGGCTTATCGGCGTCCCGTCTCCCATTCTTTACTATCCAACAAACACCGGCGCTACAGTGATCCGTGTGACGTACGGTAAAACTTATTTCTACTTACACACCTACAACTATGATTACGAGTTGAAATCTAAAGCGCTCTCGCAGATCATCGGACTTAAGACGCATTACCACCATCTTTTAAAACCATCATAGATCAAGAATGTTTTAAGAGATGGTAGTAAGGCACCAGGTGACATGTCCGGCTTAGAATGGTGTAACGAGCGTCGATGCACGAGCCAGATGTTGCACTGAAACAGGCTCCTGAAACGGACCGACTGACAGACTGTAGTCACCATTAGACCTAACGCAAACGACCGATTCCAAACAATCTTCACGAATCGACGATCGATTTTATTCGATTAGACAGAGTGGTTTATCAATCTCAAACATCCACTTTAATCTTCACTCGTATGGTGTATTCCCGTAATAATCGGATTCAGTTCGGATTTGCGCACAAGTTACTACACATATTAGAACATGTAGTATTCTCGGATGGATTTAAATCGGTAGTTTGCATCAGGTCTTAAACTTACGAAATCCACCTATTGTAAGGCCGCGAGCGAAGAACGCACGACTTGCGACCGACAGACGAGTACCGACAGTTGTCCTATTCTAACAACCTTAGTTTTACACTTACTTCTGAGACTTCTAATGGCAGTGCTGTTAGCTGTTGCCGGGAGGGACTGTACGTCTACCTTGCCCCGTTAATAGAAATCAAAAGTCATTATACGACAACTCAAAACATTGAACTTATTCCATATCGTTTACATCTATAATCCAACAGGATTACGGACTACAGCAAGACAAGCCTGTATTCCAACCGCGTCGCCCTAACCCCTTACAACTACGTGTAACGTGCGATTGCACATATCTATTTTTATATTATACTACCTTATATAATAGCTACTATTCAATATTGATAAAGAATGTAATGTATCCAGAACTACATACTTACGAAGATATTACTATTCTAAGGATAAAAAGATGTAGGGGTTTAGACGAAACAGAGCCACTAAACGAGTTTGTCCATTTAGCGAACGACCGTCTTCAACGAATTGAGCATCATATTCGAGGCACACGGAGCGTTCCGATAGCGGATGACGTAAATTTCCCACTGTTGGGCGTGGGATTATGAGACCGGAACGTGAAGCCCACTGTCAACCGGCATGGCCGCTATAGACTTGAACATTTTACCACGCACATGATTTTGAAAAATCGTTCATGCGTGTCTCGGATTCGAACCCCGGACTCAAATGAGGCCGGCGTCTTACCACAGCTATCTCATGCTGATAACATAAGTCGTTCAGAACCAAGCGCCACGCCGCTAACTAAAGACCTTTAAGACGACTGCCCTCGTGGGCCAAAGAACAAACAGCATCCATCTCCTCAGGACCCTAGGCCGACAGTTATATATATAAGCGGATGACAAGGGAATGTATTTGAAAATCACGTTAACACAACATCAAGCCTGTTCCATAGACACGATAAACCTATAGACGGGTTTATTCTTCTATAATATGCTGGTTAGACAAAGACGAGATTCGAAATTTCAATGTGCAACTTTTTAACATATGCCACCTTAATGTATTTATGAAGCGATGGTGATATTTTAATGTAATTTTGACAGCCATTTTGTTGATTGTCTATGGTCTGACATGGCCGCCATGTTTACAGTGAACGAAGTCCAGTCAATAGGTTTATTATGTCAATGGCCTGTTTCAGTGACTATACCAACCTTAAAAATAAAGAACACAGACGCCGAAAGGACCGACCGGGTGAACGGCACGTTGCACTCGGTACACTTAATATTAACGGAATGAACATTGATAGAAGAGCAGTCTTCGAATGAATATTTTAATAATTAAAAGCGTGCTTTTTGTGCTCCCAAAGTAGATGGAGTTAAAACAACGACCGATTTTCAAACCGTCAATTTTCAAAAAAAAAAAAACAAAAATGTAATTTGTGTAATTATAATCAAACCAAATGGAATGATAACACAAAAGTTACTATGACTGTATGATTTTAAATATGGTAACTTAATATGATAAAACAGTGTTAAACCATATTTAAGTGTGAAATTATAAAAATAATAGATAAGTTATGTTGATGATGAAATAGATTTTATAGTGATGAGATAGTGATGCACGGTTCTTTATATCGTTATTTTACTTTTATGAGATTATTGGAAAGGATTACCTACAATTTTTTATACTCGGTCGTTGTTTTACTAAGATTGCGATGGATGCATTCGGATGACAGTGTAAATTGTGCGATGTGTGATGATTGGATGTGATATGTGGTATGGGCTCTTGATTCGAGATAGTGGTACACGGATACGGATGAAACGCGATGTCACGCGGCTGATTCGCTGCGACGTGCCATACTGCATCCACGTGTCACCGGTCAAACTGAATGTCACGATCAACTAGCGTCCGTACAAAAAGTTGTTAGTCGTTCGAATCGCGTCGCGTTCGAAGTGATTGGCGTGGATTTACCTAGCTTCTCCGTTCACGACAACCACTACAGAAGGGCAAACTTAAAGCGACAAAAAATCATATCGAAGCCAGGTGAAATGTGCAGCCGAATAAAAACCAGAAATGTGCTAGCCCGGCGTGTGCACTATGAGATTTATCCGAAAACACTTTTCACCGGCTAGGTAGAGCTCAACCGCGGCGGGCGGATAACGATGAGGCTTCAATCACGCAGGTAAGCGTCATCGCTTTCCATATTATTACGACAGTAATAAGCCACGATCGAACCCAAAATAATGTAAATTCAAACGTAAATTAAAAAATGAAATCGTTTAAAAATTATATGAAACTCAATATACCCTACCGAAGTGTCGGAGACGGAGGCGCCTTTAACCTCCACCTTCAGATGGTTGCCGATACTTTGGCAGCGGCGATAGACCGACGTTGGACCACGAGCGCGGACAGACAGGAGGCTTTGAGCAAAATAAGCGTCCACGCTATCCTTTGTCGTGTCCCGACGCAAGCGTAACGCCGAAAAGTTGGGGAAGGGTTAAGTGGGTAAAAGTAACTTAACGCCCGTCGATGTGTGTTGTCGTCAAGGGTTGAGCGAGGTGAATCTAAGCAAACCGATCCGATCGTGGTGCTATCCGCGCGAATAACCCCGTTGTACGAGGCAGGTCGATCCCAAAACGCACTTTGGTCGGTGACATGAAATGGCAAAAATGAACGCACTCGTGATGTCTAAACCTTACGTTAATACAATATCAAAAAACATTTTACGGACTATGAATTACGTAATAACGTGAAAAAACAGTCTTCGGCCTTTTCGTTTATCAAAAATTTGTAAAGTGTAAATTTTTTTTTTCATAATAAAAAAAGAAACAAAGTATAATAAGAATTTTAAAACAGTCAAAAGACACGCCGGGTGTTCGTGACGTTTCCGTTTTGTAATACTTTTCAATTACCTAATGAACATTCAGCCATTTTTGGTATCAATCGTGGTAGGCTTGTTTTCTTTTTTTGTAAATTAAGTCTTACCAACTGAACGATTCGCAATATGCGCCTAACTTCAATGATCGATGTGTGAATGATTCACGTGTTATAGATTTATGAGTTACTATTATTGACCCCACACATTCATGCAATGTAATGCAAGCAAACTAACTCGACTAGGATATGAGTCGAGACCTACAACCGTTGGTTGTTGACGTCAGCGCCTGCGCAGCAACAACACGAGCAAGACGTCAATCTCAGATTCTTATATCACAAACTCCGACAAATCTGACGTATGACAACTAAAATTACAAAAAATGTCATTTAAGTAACCGTATAGAACTTTCCAAATAAAAAAAAATGAGAAAAAAAAAACAGAATGCAAACGCAAATTAACAATGCAATTTTAATTAACAATATAATATAATTTTAAAACAAAATCAAAGTAATTTGTGATCGATTTTAATCCGAAAACTAACAAAAATGTCATTTATAAAAGTTTGTCATATAAAAATCCGAGTACAGTTGCATACGTATAAGTTTGCTAAGTGTGGAATCGGCGTAATCAAAAACATGAACGAACAAACCGAGTAACGTGAACTAATCATTATCTCGCTTGATATGAAAAGTTGCCGAAAGCCTGTGACTGGGGGACAGAGACGAAGACATCCCAGTGGAAAACATACGAGACATGAGTACAGACGTTGGATAAAACATTTTCGTACGCCTATCAATAATATTATATATAATTCACATCAATAAACGACTTACACATGTAAGTACCTTAACAACCGAATTACTTACGAGACATTAATTTTATTTTATTATTCAAAAAAATAATAATGAACAAAGCAATATCATATAATTTGAATAAATTCAACAAACCACTACACGGTGTGGGGATGGTGACCCGCTAACACTCACGATACAACATCAAGCGAAACTATGATACTTTTAATATCAATAAGCCAAATCAAATAGCACAATCATAATAAATGGACGCGTCGGCGCCTCTCAAAGTAAATACGGGAAAGACAAATGGATTTACACGCTCTTATAATAATTTACAGAATGTATAACGAATGTGACTTAATTGTATAATTCGACTTCAATGTAAACATGGTACTGGGTTGGGGCGGCGTGCTCTTCTGACGTTTACTTCTCCTTCTCCTTCTCGGTCTTCTCCTCCTTGTCCTCCGGCTCCTTCTCCTTCTCGAGCTCCTTCTCCTTTTCATCGCCCTGAAGAATACAATGATGCTTTTGAGTGCATTTATTCAATATGTAGAAAAAGCTATAAATCTCACCCTTAATCTTACTGTCACTCCCAATCTCCGCTTGTTCTTTATTAATATCAAAATGTATATATTATATTTATTTCCTATCCTCCCCTCCTATCACACTTTGCCCCCTCGCTGCCGAACTACACTCTCCCTCTCCCGCCTTACCCCACCCTTTTTCTTCCACCGTATCTCTTTCTCCCATCATACCTCTTTCTCTCTCCATCCTCATCACTATCTCCTTATTTCGCTCTATATTTTGTTTCATTTTCTCAATCGTTCTCTAACTTTTAATATGAACATGTCCCTATTTCAATCTTATTCTCATCCTTTCTCATACTCACACACACAAGCAACTCACCTTGCCCTTCTCCGGCTCGTCGGGCAGTGGTTGTTTTTCGGCGGGGCCGGTGCCCTCCTTGGTCTCCTTGTCCTTCTTGGGCGGCTGGGCGGGCGGCTCGGCGGTGACGCACACCTGCTCCCAGTCCGGATACACGCGCTCCTTCATGCGCGACACGAGCCCCACGAGATTGGGGAATGTGTCGTTCATTGCGTCGCGCAACGGATGCGCCACCTCTTTGTCGATAAAGTGCAGCTGCGCGAGATTGGAGAACGCTACCACGTCGAGCTGTTGAAGATGTTACAGTATTTAGACAACAACGTCGAAAATTGTTTGATTTTTTTAATATACATTGGTGGTGGCAATCGTAGGTGCTGTACACCTGATGGTAAGTGTTCACCACCCAACCTCCGCAACTACCTCCATACAGAACAAGAGTCCCACTTGAACTCAATCTCTGATTGACCTTAATTGTAACTGAGCCAGCAACCATGCTTTTGTACCAAAAAAGTGAGCTAAACTAGAAATAGGTGTAGCGTTGGTAGCTCCAGACTAATTGTGTTCTCCCGTAAATATGAAGTCCTATCTGCGGTACGTAGTGGTACGTAGGTACGTAGGTGGTACGTAGATGCATTGCTATTCTTGAGGACTAAGTTGGTCGACTCACATGTAAGGGTAGCCTCGCATGTTACTGTGAAACATAATATAGAAATGTTACAACGACGCCGCCCACAGAATACAAATGAAACCTAAGCTGAACCCTAACACTACTAGGGGGTCTCGTCGAGCGAGCGCGCGCACGATAACAACAATAGCTTGAAACTCACGAGCGTGGGTTCGTCTCCGAAGAAGAATGGCCTGTCAGACAGCAGGTCGGACAGGACGCGCAAATCATTCTTGCCAAACTCGATGATCTCGTCCTGGCTGTGCACGCCGATGCCGTGGGCCTTCGCCTTCCTCATCCCCTGGTAGAAAAATAAATTCAAACATTATTGGTTTGTATCGAGCATTCACGCCAATCTCTAATATTGATTAGCCGTGACCATAAGCCATGCAACTGGTTCGAAATATTGGCAATTGAAAATTAAATCGTTAATCGTGAGTACCCGTTACAAACTAAAATGTTTAAATTCCGCGACGGCATTAGTTTAATAGCATAAATGTCTAAATTCTTTAATACAAAGTAAAATTCCATAAGGAATTTCGATGTAGTTGTAGCAATATAGCGTTCAATCCCAAACACAATATAATGCTAATACGTGTACAAATATTTTTTTTTATTTTTAAAAGGAGTTAATAACTAATTATCGTAAATAATTGAATCAAAATGCATTTTTATTGTAACCGAATTGTATGTAACACTAATGTTAATAGATTGTTCTTTATAATATTTAGTGCGTCTCTTTAAATGATCCATTTCCATTCACTTTAAATGATTCACTGGCAAGTTTGAATTCGTATCCATCAGTGTCGTGACCACGGCAGAGCCTTATGGTCGCCGAAAGTAAATCCGCCCACGCTTACCCGCTTCACTGCGGTTATTCGACAAGTATAATTTACTTTAAATTAATTAAAAAAATCAAATACATTACTGTTTATAAGTAAAATTTCTTGCAGTTTTTAAAATTATACCAAGTTATACTAATTTTATAAAATAATACTGTAAAATGTAAACGGCGTCGAAACCATATTAGAATAATATTTTACAGAAACGCATACGCATTCATTGATACTAAAAGAAACCAATGTTTTGTTTAATAACATAACCTCAAAATATTGCATATTTTTGTAAGATGTTTTTGTGATGACCTACGTTAACAAAGATATTGTTTGTGTACATTAAATTATTTTCAGTTAACCCCACGTTAACCTCAGATAAAAAGACCGAATTTCCATGCCAATTTACAATATTTTTACATCTACAACGTAATTTACATTTCAACGATGCATCATATGCAGATAAAACAATAGGCTGCTATCATATTAAGATGGCGCCCACTGACTGCCATCCCGATGGCGCATGTCCAATTTTTCATTTACTAGTCTACATACTGTTATGAAAAGATGACGCGCTATATCCGCTATCCTTATGGCACATAGGCAATAGTAAATTCCTATCTTTTTAGGCGCCATCTTTATAACCGCAAGATGGCGCCCTTTGTCTGCTATCCCATTGCCAAATATGCAATTGTCAGTCGCCATTTTGTTAACTTACTAGAAAACCTGAAATGCCACAATCACAAAATGGCACTCATCGTCCGCCATCCCCTCACGCATGCGCAATCGTCAGACTCTATTTAAATAGCCTACTAGTCAACGTTACGTACTACAATCAAAAGATGGCGTTCTTTATCATCAATATTTTTAATTACCAAAATTTAATTTATTTAATTGAATAATTTTATTAACTGATTCGATTTAGTTCTAACACAATGCTTTTAGATGATTCCGGTTATTACCTACATAACTACATTTTAATGGTGAAACTATTTAAAAAGCTATCCACTCTTTTGTTTTATTACATAACCATTATATCATAATGTTGTAAAAATATAACGTAAAAGGTGAATTATTTACTAAAATAAAAATGGTTGTTAAAATTAAAAAGTTTTTATTTATATATAAATTGACTTATTAATTTATGAAACATAAATAGTTCGGTAAAATATCCAAGTTTCTTCAAAGTCAACTACGAAAATGTCATAAATATAATTTTCTTCTCTTCTTTCGAAATCTCCAAGTCCAACAACGTACTTCTCGATGGGTCCTCAAGGTGGCGCTAAGTTACAACTTCTTTGTCATCCGCCATATTGAATATCCGAAATTGTCTTGAACAAAGCAATCAACGAATCCAACATAATGTGGTCTTCTTTTATGATATCTCGGCTTCCATTGTTCTTCTAATGATCATCGCCGTTAATAATAATTACAAAGAACACTAAAATGTAAGTATGAGATATGTTATAATCACTTCACAAGATGGCGGCGGTTCCCACCCACTATGGTTGTCACTTGTCGCACATGCGCAGTACAAGACATACGCCCTTGTTCACAATGCCTCGAAATCTTCCATTAAAATATTTTATTTAACCACAACTTATTATTTTATTGATCTCTACTATTTAATTATTTGGTATAACATATTCACTAAAATTATATTCAAATTATTATGTATAATATTCACTTCACGCAAGTCGTGTCATATGTCAAAGTAGCGCACATGCGCATTAAACAGCTGTCATCCGCCATTTTGAATATTCATCAGACAACTTGTTCAAAATGGCCGACCGATATCGATTTTATAATATACATTAGTTACGAATTTCCTTTGTTTAAAATTTTGCTCATCATATTAACACACACGCACGTACCACATTAAAAAATGCACAGACACACGTAATTATTTGTTTCACTTCAATTAAAAATAACAACATAAACCCCGCAAGATATCTGAAATACGAGAACGATAATTCAATATTGTGGTCAAACAGACCCGCCCGAAAATAAAAAATAAAAATCTATTAATAAAAATGAAAAAAATTAAAAATAAAAGTGAAAGGAGACAATTACGTCATCACAGGAACACTTACCTTACGTCCGGTGGTGAACTTGTAACAGAAGTTCAGGATGGGGTTCGGCAAGCGGGTGTTGAGAGCGCTCTGCAGGTTCACCTGGTAGCCCTTGATCACGCTGTCAGGATACTTCGCGCGCCACCAGAGAATCACCCACG
>DWON01003822.1:0-17313 GCA_018251015.1 Phocides pigmalion okeechobee | reverse complement strand
ATAATATTTTTAATTACTAAATAACCCTGAATAGCACAGCATGTCCTCATGATCCGTTGTAAAAGAACTGTTGTGTTTCGGTCGGAGTGGCGCGATTATTCGCTACACTTACAAAAGAAGAGAGGCATCTTTAGGAATAGCAACGCTACGTGAGGGCTCAGATAAACTTCAGTCTTGTCAGACGTAGAAGATGCATGTGCCTGCAGCGACAATTTAAAATCTTGTGGACTCCATGCTCGCTTGGCATGTCTATAAATAAATTTATAAGCGAATAAATCACTGATTAAGTCAGCATCGGTGGCCGTAATCGAGTTAAATCGACAGCCGTCATTACCGTTTCAACCGACGTTGATAACTGCATCATGATTGCAAATTGGATTTTGATAAATGCTTCAGCTGTGAAAATTTATTGCATATAAATTATTACGATTTGCATAATAACTATAAACCATTTTTTTTACGTTAGGCCAGCCGGATCGAGTACCCTCCGCCCTGGGGCCGACGGAAGATTATGTTGGACTCTAACCGATTAAAAAGCTGACGGGTGTCCATCTCACTACCGCGGCGGAGTCTCGGGAACGCTCTTGCACACATCCGGGACTCCGCCATTGGTCGCCCGGCCCTCACAGGCCAGGCCTGCTTCAGGGGCAAAAAAATGGGCTCACTGCAGTCCATAAATATCTTCCACAAATAATGTTTTTTAAATGAGGATATTTCGAACTAATTGCGAGGCTCGTGATTACGTAAAAAGTATAAATTCCTCAATGGTATCAGCGTAGAACCTATACTGTTTGATGGGAAAGGTACCATTGTTATACCCATTTTTAACGCAAAACTTAGTTGCTTTGCAAAAGAATGTCGTGGTTGTTACTAACACATAAAGAGATTACTTTAGTCGTCAGGAAAAACAATGCACCTGTGATCAACATCCTGTTCTTAAGGAGTTGGTCTTAGATGTCCAGGTAGTAATGACCATTGTCTTACCATTATCTGGACTGTACGCTTGTTTGCTTCGCCAATTTCAGAAAAAGCAATTGCATTTTGGCTCCAAAAAGTTTTCGAATACGTTATAGCGCTACGGAAAATATAAAATCCAATTACTTGCACACGGATTTTTGAAGCTTGAAAAGTTTTTTAAACTCTAATCAAAATCTAAATAAAGTTATGAAGCTCAGCCGGCTTGGGTCCACTGAATGGCGGAACGGACCCAGCTCGTTAGAATAACGAGTAAGCTCGTAATTACGAAGCTTTCATATGAGACCTGTGAAAAAGCTGCATACGATTTTGAGTTCGCAGAATATATTTTTCAAAACTAGTTTACGATTTATAGATTTTTTATATGAGACGTACTAAACAAGCCTGCAAGTCACCTGATGTTAAATGGTCCCTGCAGCCCCTGAACATTCACATACAACCTCAAACAGGGCTTAAAGGTAGTGGAGCCGTTAGAGCTCGCCCGGGGCGATACCACCGCCACCCTCATAACCCGCAACATGTTCTTCGTGTATTGTGCTTCGGTTGGGGAGGTATGGTTGCCGGATACACATTATTGGAGGCGGCCATTTTAGTCCTCAAGAGTACGAACGCATCCGCGTCTATTCTCAAATAGAACTTCTGTTCTATTGAGATTGGACGTGGTTGTCCATGGACTGCAGTGACCACTTAACACCAGGTGGCCTGCATGCCCATTTCTTACTCTTTCACATTAAAAAAAGGACTGAAGTCCCATCTCAGCTTGTACGTAGATCCATTCTACTTTTGAGGACTGAAATGGTTGCCTCGCTTTTAAGTCTAACCGGCAACCGCACCTCTGTAACTGATACACGAGAGATGCTTTACGGCGGATTACGAGGGCAGCTGTGGTACCTCCCCGATCTAACTATTACCTGTTAAAAACACTTATAATTATCGTAAAATAAAATTTACTTCACAACATATCTTAAAGTTTGTTCATTCGTTATTTATATTTCCATTGGAACTATTGTAATAAACTTAATTCCAAACTTTGCTCATTCGCTTCTAACGAGCTCTCGAAGCCTCTAACTTCAGGAATATTCCCGCTAGAAATTTCCTTAGTACCCCGTACAACCCTTGCAAAAGTTACCTGGTAACTTGTTCAATTACAAATATCGCGTTAGTTAAGCTTTTGACTAAACTATAGTTTAGTTGAGCTTTTGAAGTAAGATGGGTACATTAAAGTAATTACATTTAATATGTAGTTATATTTTGCATTTAAATCAATTTACTTATTTTTAATTTAAGTAGTAAATGAGCGCTGCATCTGATGGTACGTGGTCACTGCTGCCCACTGACATCTAAATCCAACTTTAAATAGGACTCAAGTCCTGCCTAACGTCGTGTGTGCCTGAGTCTCGGTTATAACTATAACCGGCAATTGCATCTCTATAATCGAAATACAAATATTGCTTCACGGAAGATTATGAGGACCGAGGTGATACCTACCCGGTCGTACTGAAGTTATTCCACCTCGTAAGATTGCAAAACATTGTTTTGGTTAGGCTTTTGTTAAAATTTGTTTTAAAATATTCCATGATATATTTAGGTTAAAGAATTAGTTACAGTATAGAGATCTCTAAATATTATAAAATAGTCTCCCGTCGCGACTGTCTGTGTCTTCGTGATAAACTCAAAAGCTACTGGACGGATTTTCTCATAGTTTTCAACAACACGTAGACTGATTCCTTATGAAGGTTTTGGTGCATAATGAGTGAAAGTTTTTTGTAAATTAGGCGACAAATTATATAGTTAAACCACCTCACCGGTTAACCGTCGTAGAGTCAACTTCCCCTGATGATGCTCTGTTTTGGGGTGAAACACGTGTTGGTACTATTGTGTACTATTGTGTATCTTCATAGTGCGTGCTTTGACATATATACCATTATACATTGTGGTGGCGGATTGTTAAAAAGTAGTTTTAACAACAACTTCAGTTGTCGTTCGGAATAGACGTTTCTAATTGTTAGTTTTTGCAACTAGGTAGTGCATCCAGCATGTATGAAAGAAAAATAATGTAAGTAAATATAAACTTTAATACCCAAGCGAAGCTGGGCCAGGTGGCTAGTTCCATATATATCTAATCAGCCTTTCTCACATAAATAGGCCGCATACATCTGGCTTATTCCAATGTCCTATTCACAAAACGCCTGTCCGATCCTAACATCTGTCATAATCAGACCCACGTTATAGAAGGCCGAAGTTTGTTACAAAATGGACCTAATACTTTATTCTATTCATGCCATCCCCAGTCGGCCTTAGGTTGGGTTTGACTTTGACATTTGCACAGATAAATAAAATATTGTTATCTGTGGCTAATTAAATTGGCTGGAATCATGATATTATGAGAAATATATAAAATGTTATTTGTACCATTAAATGTGATTTATCATAATTAATATTAATGAATGGATCCTTTTCAAATTTAGTTAACTTAATAAAATATCAGAAGACCTGTATGTTTCCAAGGTTTTAAAGCTATCTTATTAGTATGACATTTAAAAAAAATCAAAATTTTGTTATGATATTGCGACTTTAAAAACTGCTAATTTATTTATTACCGAAATCAGATGAAATCAACATTTTTCATATCACAGATAAAATACAATAATTTACAAATAAACTATAGAAGCACGATTAGTCATAGCGAAGAACAACGGGCTCCGAAATGCGAGATTAAAAAAAAAAGCTTCCGTTAAATTTTATGTTTTATTTTAATAAATAACTCTAAAAAATTTCAGATATTATGATCTGTAAACTTAGTACATATCGTACGACTATCCTAACAAGGATTATTGTTTAAATAAAATAGATAAATAAGTAACACAGATTTATCAATAATAATTACGATCTGTTTAACTATAACACTCAGTAGAACTATCCGAAAAATATTCCTTTTTTAAATTTACCATCGAGAATAACTTCAAGTTAACATGTTCTAGCGGCCCGTGACGATTTCGTACGGGTACATTTACGACATCACATTACAGATCTTTGAAATTCTCGAGATTTCTCTACTATGATATATATGTATTATACATATCTATCATAGTAAAATTATATAGTATACGTTCCTCACGAACCATTGTCTGATGAAAATCGCATTAAAATCCGTTGCGTAGTTTGAAAGATCTGAGCATATAGACGACGGGTACCGATTTTGTTTTATACTATGTACTGTGTAAATAATATTTAGGTGTACCTGTATGGACTCTATGTACTAGTGTGAAGTTCCATCCATTGTATATAATCATGTCTCTACGTAGTAAACAAAGCACCTCTTGAAACAGTATCCTCGAGTCGAGAAAGTTGGACTAAGTGCTCGCTATCTGATATCGAAACTTCGTGAAGTTGTGGCAGCACTTAGCAAGACTTCTCATTGTTAGAAGGTAAATGCGACAAAGAAAATATTCATGGAAACTAGGAAGATATTAAAATTAAGATGAGGGTATTTAAGTTATGTTGTTTTACTATGTACCGTGTACTCACGATGACGATTTTAATCCGTTTCAAATATCTGCAATGCGATGTGTAAAAATAATAAAATAATTCTTCAATAATAATAAAGACTAATTATCAATGCTACGCGGAGATCAAATCCAAAATAATAAAAATCATCAGTTATTATAAATACTAATTATTCATAATTGTCAAAACTGTGAGGAAACAAATTCAAAATGTATTTACAACGTTAATAATAACAGATGTATACTATAACACTTGCTTTACGCACATTCTCACATTAGAATTATATTTGACATGAACACACCTATACAACACACACAATACGAGAAAGAAAAAATACATTCAGCACCGACCAAGCCGATTTCCGCAGAATCAAACATTACCGCGAAAATTCTCTCAATCACTGATGGAAAATTTAATTCAGAATGCGTGTCAGTGTAACCACTTCATCTCTGTACACTTTTTAATCTTCACACTCGATACTGATAGATGATCCACCCATCTGTCAGACGCCATCTTGGAGCTAATTGAACGGAGTGTGAACGCTGAAAGCTTTGAGCGTCGCTCCGTGATTGATTGGAACTGTATCCATTGATCACTGTTACCCACGACTGTCTTTTGTACTTTCCTTTGTTCAGTGTTTATTTCACAATAGAAGTTTACACTTCAAGGTTTTTATGTCAGAAAGAGCAAAGGAGCATGCAAACCATCTGATTTTAAGTCGTATAGACATCCACGTACAACCACAAACACACCCGAAATCCTATCTGAGCTCGAACGCAGGACGTTGCTACTCCTGAGGATTAAATGGTCACGTCGCGTCACAGTGTAGCCGGCAACCGCACTTCTCCAACTGAAACAGAAGTAATGCTTTACGGTGGTGGTACCTCCCTGGTTGAACTATAGGTTGTAATATATTCAGCTACATCAATGAAAAATAATCCGCACAGACCGCACCCTTAATAGAACACAGTATGTACCCGATAAAGTAGCCAGTGATTAATAGCGCCATACGTCGAGATAAATGTTCGAAAGGTCAGTAGTTCAGAGAAAGTATTCTGATACGAGTTACCTTACCTATTTAACAGGCGCGTTACCTACATGTATGTTATCGGCTAATGGTTATAGTGAAAGACCGTGAAAGCGAAGGCTTTTAATGAAAGGTATCAGGTGTCAGTTCGGTGAAATATGGCGCTCGGTTGCTAATGAAAGCGGTTTTCCGCGAACTTTGCTTTTGTTTATTTATTGTATTGATTGAAAATTTGTTCAAGCATTCGCGCAGTTTACGCTACAGTTTAGTTTGCGCCCTCGTGGAGTTTGCGCAGTCACAGTGCCCGACTGTCACGCCAGGTTCCATATTCGAAACCCAGTACTGAATCAGAATTTTTGGGTTTGAATTCGGCTTGTGACTCCGTCTTTATGATTTAAGCCACCAATAAAGCCGATAAGGCTTAACAATTGCCATCCGTCGGTAACAACCAAGACCTCCCCAACGTTCTGTTCGAAGAAAGGAAGGCCGTATAAAATTAAGTTACCAGAGAACACCCATTAAAACTACAACCATGGCCTATGTTTCTTATGAAACAGAACTGCTTTAAGGGGAACTATGAATACAGCATTGGTACTTCGTCAGTCGAACTGATGTTCAACGATCTGCCAAACAAAAAAACTCGAAAATCAAAGAAATATGAATGAAATTTGTAAGGTGGTAGAGCCGTTAAAGCTCGCCTGGGACGGCACCACCGCCACCCTCATAACCTGCCGTAAAGCAGCATGTTCTTCATGTATTGTGTTTCGGTTGGGGAGGTGTGGTTAACGGTTCTTTCGCCGACTCTTCTCCAAAACGAAACACCTTACGAGTCGGTGGTAGTTTATTGACGTTCAAAAAGAATTCTGTAAAGAATCTACTTTGAATAAAAATATTTTGATTTTGATTTTTTTGATAGCTACACGTTATGGAGGCGACCATCTTAGTCCTCAAGAGTAGGAACGCATTCGCGTTCATCCTTAAATAGAACTTCTGTTCTATTTGAGATTGGTCGTGGTTGTCCATGAGCTGCAGTGACCACTTAACACCAGGTGGCCTGCATGCCCGTTTCTTACTCTTTCGCTATAAAAAAAAAACATATATCAACCATTTGCCAAATAAAAATTTTCGAAAATCACAGAAATATAAATAAACATTATCATATAAAGGCTTCAAATTCTCCTTATAATAACAGTATAGCAATTTAAACAAATAATGTAAATGCAAGACTTCGTAACCTTGGCTTATTCAACGCAAAATAGGCATTCATTACCCGAGCAACTAGACCCATATCACAATTAATGAGAGAAATAAAACGAAATAGAGAAAAATAAGCGAAACGGGGAGAAATAAGAAACAGAGAAATAAACGAGCCTAAACCGGTAATTATTCGAGTGCTTCTAAAGATGTAGGCTTTCCGCTTAAATCCAGGTCACGTGGACCCCGTTCTCAAGAGTTCTTAGTTGTGTTTGTGTGTATACTTGCATACAATATTAATTCATTTGAAATGTTTTTAATGTTCCAGTATTATGCAAAGGTGCTGTCAATTACGTTTACGCTAAATATATTTCATACTTAGACGTGGTCACGGCTAAACTGAGTCTAATTTACAGTATATTACCGTATAATATAACAATAACGGTACATATTAAAGTTTATAAATTCCACGCCTATATTCGTTTAAAATCATATTAAAGGTGGGAAAACTATAGTTCGACCAGGGAAGTACCACCGCCATCCTCATAATCCGCCGTAAAGCATTACTTATGTTTCGGTTGGAGAGGTGCGGTTGCTGTCTACACTTTGAAGCGAGGCGACCATCTTAGTCCTCAGTCCAACTTATCTACGTTCGAGCTCAGATAGGATTTCAGTCGTGTCTGTGATAGTATGTGATGTCTACGGGCTGCGACTACTTGGCGTCAGGTGGTTTGCATGCTCGCTTGCTGCTCTTCTCACAAAAAAATTAAATCG
This sequence comes from Phocides pigmalion okeechobee, assembly GCA_018251015.1. Taxonomy (NCBI): domain Eukaryota; kingdom Metazoa; phylum Arthropoda; class Insecta; order Lepidoptera; family Hesperiidae; genus Phocides; species Phocides pigmalion. Next base: position 9,836 of record DWON01003822.1, on the reverse strand, counting down.
TACCACTTGGTGCAAATATCGTTCGTCTTTGTATAAGACATTAATTACTCCCACTTGTAATACTATATAATTTAAGCTATATTTACAAAAGAATTTTCCGCGTCAAGCGCACCCTTAATACGACACAGCTAATTGAAAAGACTGGCAAAATATTTACGTTTAGCAAAGTTCAAATTGCGAAAGTGCGATACCTGCTCAATGTTTTGATAATTTTATGGGCTTACAAAGTTGTTCGCAATTCCATTTTCCGACGTCAAAGCACGAAAGTATTAAGCTCGTGTAAAGTTTAAATTGGGATTTATTTTTTATGTCACAAGAATAACAAGCTTAGCCTGTACGTTTTACCTGATATTAAGTAGTCGCTGCAGCCCCTGGACATCCTTGGACTGAACCAAGAACCAGGAACGTTCAATCCAGGAGATTCCACAACTTAGAATTCTAAACTAGTATTATCGCGGAATTTATTAATATTATTATATAACAGATACTCCTGAGCAACGATTTTTAATTGCCGGTATTACGAAAAAGTAGCATGGCTCGTGGTCACGGCTGAACTGAAATATCGGCAACTTAAAAGCGTTAATCGTGAGTACCCGTTATATAGTAAAATATTTAAATACGTCGATGATGCCAAGCAACTGCTTCCAAATATCGGAAATTTAAAAAGCGTTAGTCGTGAGTACCCGTTATATAATAATAGTCGGTAATTAAAATCTATTAATCCCGCGATGATAGTTTAAAATCGTTATGTATTTTTATTTCATCCAGAGTTTGGGTGTTTTTTGTCCATAGTATCCACTATACCTAGAATCATGGCGGGGCTATATATAGAAAGCGTTACTAATTATTATTTAGACATTGCTAGTTACCGCAGATGATTAATGAACTTTTAATTATGTTATTACATTGAAAGACACGCGAGAATCTATTTTACTTTTACGTCTTAATTGGAAATTAGTAAGTTGGATATAACAGGTTTAAAGGTGGGAGAACTATAGTTCGACCGGGGAGGTACCACCGCCGCCCTCATAATCTGCCGTAAAGCAATACTTGTATTTCGGATGGAGTGGTGCGGTTGTCGGCTACACTTTGAAGCGAAGCGACCATCTTAGTCCTCAGGAGTAGGAACGTGTCTACGTTCGAGCTCGGATAGGATTTCAGGAGCGTTTGTAGTTGTCCGTGGTTGTATATGGGCTATAACTACTTGACGTCAGGTGGTTTGCCGGCTCGTTTGCTACTCTACTCACATAAAAAAAATAAACAACGCAAACAAAGTCACGTGTATTCCATAGTGTTACAAGAATAAATTTATATGATTCGTTATAGTTTCTCGCACAGAACTAATACACACTTTAAAAGTTACGTTTGTGTACGTTTTCCAAACATTTCTTTTAAGCCGAGACTCAAAAGTTCTTCAATAACGCGACAAAAAGACGTTTATTGGAGCGCTTTTCATCGCAGCTTTGCAACAGCTTTTGTATGCAAAGCTCACTGAGCTTTGGAGTGGCGTCGATAAAATTGTAGCGTATACCTATATGGATGGTTTACTATTTTTTATGCAAAGTAAACGACCATGCAGTCTAACTGATGTTGAGGAGTCGCTATCTTATGTCGTATTTAAATGAATTTGTACTCTTTAGGATTATATGATTTTAAAATAATATTTTAGCGGAATTCATACATTTTACAATGTACCCCCATCATGGAAGTTTCATGTAAAGTAAATGGAGTCATGCAACTGGTTTGAAATATCTGCAATCAAAAATCAAAAATTGTTAAAGTCCTTAGGATTAAGATAATCGCCTCGTTTGTATACCCAGCAACCGCACCTTTCCAACCAAAACACAATAGTTGTTTCGCAGCTATTTCTCCGCGGTCGAACGAGATTTCTATCACATGAAAATTTATTGATTTTAGGTCTTTAAATACCCCAATGCTGAGCATCAATCTCTCTTCATAATTGGGGACTATATGTATATTAAACGTACTCTGAGAAATTATACAATTACAAATCTAAGATGTAATATCTTAATTAGTCTCACGGTTAATCGAACATGGTGAGAACAGGGCTGGTTAATATCACGCACAGATTGCTGCTTAGTGCTGTAATGCGGCCAGCGTTATTGGAAACATGCCGTGTGGGCACGGACTCCTTTTAGATTGTTTAGGTTAAGCTTTTATAATTAATTTTGAGAATTAATAAGATCTACATTTCACAGAATGCCCTTACATTACAATTTTACGGTCCTTTCGGAATCCCTCTGAATAAAACCTACTTTCGTTGGGCCCACAATAAGCTGCAAAGAATTCTATTTCTTTACAAACGACCTTAAAAACTCGGTAGCTACTAATAAATCACCCCAAAGGCGAAACGGGTCACGACTGAGCTGTTTTCATTTAGCCACGCCCGTTATGAAAGTTTATAAGTCACGCATATTAATAAGAAGTAAATTTATGGGCCTCAAGTTAGAATACACAATCGAAAGAACGGAGTATTGTAGGTATTCATCATTCATGTAACAATATTGACACATCTATTTTTTGTGAATTTTACTGAAACGAGAATCTAAAATGATGAGATTTAGATTCACTTTTAATTTTTTTTAAAACACTATTGAATGTCTTATCACGTTGAGAATGAAACGCTTTATACTTTATACTCTATACTTTAGAAGCAATATTGACATATCTACATTTTGTGAATTGAGCAGTAACGAGAATCTAATATTGATGAAATTTTAGATGAAATTAAGAGTTAATTTTGTGAACAATATTGAATGTCTTTTCACGTTACAAAACCTAGCGCTATACCATTTCTCCTTACGGCACATAAATCTTAAACTCTCAAGTAGCTAGGCTTTATAAAGACGTCTGATTTTTTATATGAGCTACTATAATAGTACGGTTACGCGACTATGTACAAGCTGAGATAGAACCTTAATACTAAAGGTTGTATGTGAATGTATATAGGTTGCAATGCTTACATATTGCTTACTTAATATCAGATGACGTTATACCACACCTCAAAATACTTTTAGTGATGGATAAATTAGTAAAAGTTCTCAAGTTTATAAGTTCCATGATTTAAATATCACCAATTTAAATTATACCGCCGTCTATTCGACAATTTTCTTTAAAACACAATGAAATCTTCCTCAATTCACAAACGACCATCGATTTACTAACAGACGTAATTGGTTACTTTAAAATTGAAAAGAGCAAAATTTGTCAGTCATCTGTATGTTACACGGAGATGAAAGGTTACTCCCCTCATTATCCAGCCAAGAGCACTTAGGACCAAGATTCCCACTCCGCCACTCCGCCCTATCAAGTGCTTTTATTATACCAGACATTTTTGTGTCTACAAATATTATAAAAATGAAAAATCACGTCTTTACATCGAACGGAACGGTCTTTTTTTACACGGCTTTAATATTAATAATTTTGAAGGTGGGAGAGCGATAGTTCGACCGGGCAGGTACCACCGCCGCCCTCTTAATCTACGGTAAAGCATTACTTGCATTTCGGTTGAGAGGTGTGGTTTGTGGTTGTACGTGGATGGCTATGGGCTGCGACTACTTAATATCAGATAGTTTTCATGCTCGTTTGTTACTCTTCTAAGATAAAAAAATATATATATAAGATACTGTACTAACAAGCTCTCCAGGAATAGCTTAGTCAACGACAAAACATTCGGCTCGAAAGAACGATTCCCAGTATCCCAGAATTTCTTTTATTCATCGCAGAGATATCTTTATTGGGATAGTTTCTCCCGGGCACCGTATCTCGTTTTCCGGGAAAATTCCAGCAACATTTCCTGAGAAAAAACCATTTCTGCAATCATTACTAACGGTCGGAAAGGACTTCTTGGAGAAATGTCTCGTTGTATAATGTACAGGTATTTTCTTGGAACTTCCATTTTTGTGATAAAACGACAATGTTGCCAGGTGACAATTTTTCTTACGTTAAATAGGGACTGTTCTTAGCTTTTACTTATCTGTTACTTTAATACAAAGGTAAATAAATTTACATTTTGTTCTTGATATTATCTTACTTTGATATACATTTTTTCATGCTAGAAGTATAATTAGACCGGGGTGGTACCACCTCGTCCCTCACAATCCGCCGTAAAATAATACTTGTGTTTCGGTTGGAGGTGTGGATACCGGCTACACTCACAAGCGAAGCGATCATCTTAATCCTTAAGAGTAGCAACGATACGTACGATCTCCGATAGGATTTCAGTACTGTCTGATGATAGTATGTCGATGTCCAAGGACTGCAGCGAATACTTAAGATTAGAGTAACTACACTAACTAACTACTATTATACTACAATAAGAACGAGGCTCAACAACTAACTGATCCATGTGAAACATTTTAGTTACTTAAATTAGTTACTAACGCTCACCCATCCAATTAAGTAACTTCAATAACAATGTCAAGGATTTAAACTCTAAACATTGGCGTTATCATCCATCACTTTTTATAAATTTAATGAAAAATTACAATGCCAAAATTATATGTTATGTGCACATTGCAAAAAAAACTGGCAAATTATTTCATATGGAGGGGAAATTACATCATTTTCTGTAGTAACATGGCAACTTTATTACTTGTGACGATTTACGAATTATGCAAAACGTTCGCAGAGGTGCTTTAATTTTGAAAAAGGAAAACGAGTTGTCATTGCGGGCGGATATTAAAAATGGAGAATGAAGGGAATGTCTTAAATGACCTTCTAGTTTTCCGTTTTTTTATATTTGAAAGTAATGCAAAAGCGTGTAAGGCATGATATTAGGCGGTATCTGCAGCCACGTGGATATCCACGTCCAACCTCAAATAGGGTAAAAGGCCTGTACCCTACTTGTACTTAACTGAGATTTCGGTTGAGATCGGATCTCGGATGAGAATTAGTCGCGCGGTTGCTAATCTTATCACAAAACACTAACCCTCGATTATTATTTGACGTAATCGATCTTTATTAAATATTAGCTATGCGTCGTAATATTAACCGCATTTTAAAACCAATCCTAAGTCATATAAACCCCGCCACCGAATTTTAGACTTTGTTATTACTCTTGAGAACTAAGATGGTCGCCTCGCTTGTAAGTGTAACCGGAATCCACACCGCTCCAACCGAAATAATTATTTTTTTACGATGTTACGTGGTACCTCCCCGAACTAGAGTCTACAACCTTTCCATAACTATAAGAACACGTACTAAAACACGGTTTTACAAAAACATTTTAGTTAAACCGAAAACATTAAAACTTCGTTAGGATTAAAAATTACCCACATTGTATTTCTTTGGGGAATTTCGTCGCGTGGAGTGCTTAATCAAATGTTTACTTAACCCGAAAGCTCGCGAATTGTTCTGCTGAAATTGGATAGATGAAAAAAGACTTCAGCAGACCGGGGCATCATCGGAATATAAATTTCATATTAATTGAAATTGAATTGTGAAGTACCGGTTGTACTCTGGACTTCATCCGTGTTTGATAAGAATTGTTTTCTTTGTTTGAACTCGATTCTCATTTGTGTCTATAACTAATTTTTGTGAGAAGTGGCAGTCCATAGACATCTATGTACAACTACAAACACGACTGAAATCCTATCTGAGCTCAAACGTAGATACGTTGCTGCTCCTGAGGACTAAGATGGTCGCCTCACTTTAAAGTGTAGTCGGTCAAACTTCTCCAACCAAAACTCAAGTAATACGGATTCTGAGGGCGGCGGTGGTATCACCCCGGTCGAAATATAGCTCCCCATCTTTAAAAAGTTACCCCAAATTTACAATACTTTGCCATTATTTTCAATTCAATAATGAATTCCTTAGACCTCTATACGGGTAATAAAATATTTAATTCAACCATAGCTCGGTCGACCAGCTATTATTTTAAGTAAAAAGTAATTAGCAGAAAGAATAGCGACGACTCTGCATAAAATTAAATTTATTATTAAGTTAAATCTGAGCTAAGAGCTGAGTTGAGCGTAGACGTTACACTCAAGACAGTGTCTTGTACAAACAAAGAGAGACAGGAAATTAATCTAATAAAACTGTTTTAACACTGTGACTGCGGCGTTTACATATTAGATAGGGTTAGTGTTGCGATAGGTACACTAAAATGGAGCTTAACGCTGTTGGAGGTTGCTTATGGAGACAGTTACTTCAACAATTCACTGAAATATTGTATTTTTAGTACCTGTGTAGCACCTACGTATAAACTGATGTAATGTCCGCCCGCAGTTGTAGCGCCGACGTAAACACAGCACTTTTCGACCGTAATCCATACAGATTTTTTTAAAAGTGGTAGAGCCGTTAGAGCTCGCCCGGAGCGGCACCATCGCCACCCTCATAACCCGCCGTAAAGCAACATGTTCTTCATGTATTAAGTTTCGGTTGGAGAGGTGTGGTTGCCGGAAACACATTATTTGAGGCGACCATATGAGTCCTCAAGAGTAGGAACGCATCTGCGTCCATCCTTAAATAGAACTTCTGATCTATTTGAGATTGGACGTGGTTGTCCATGGTCTGCAGTGACCACTTAACATCAGGTGGCCTGCACGCCCGTTTCTTACTCTTTCACAATAAAAAAAAGATTTGTTCGTACAACACTGGTACAAGCCGCAAGCGCGTTGCGTAGTACACAGCAATGTTGAACGCCGCATGGAAAGTGTTAATAAACAGTGTCGCAATTTACTTAACCTTTCAAGACTTACACTGAAACGTCTCCAGATATTCAAATTAGGGAGGACTCTCGAATATAGAACACAATTAGTCTCTCCAACGTCACCTTTGACCTTTTGTGTAAAACTTCGTCCTTATTTCGACCTTTGTGTATAATTTGGGTTTATTTATGTGAGATGTAGCAAACGAGTATACAGGCCACCTGATGTTAATTCGTTGCAACTCTTGGATTCGAACACATACAGAAATATTGTTGTCAAGCAGATTTTTAATTGCCGAGTTTCGCCGTGACTACGGGCCAGGCAACTGTTTCGAAATATCGGCAATTAAAATTCAAAAATCGTTAGTCGTAAGTACTCGTTATATTTATAACATAACTCTATTTGAAGTTGAAGACAAATCACTACTCCTAAAATCCGAGATGGTCGCCTCGCTTTCAAATGTAGCCGGCAACCGCATCCGTCCAACTGAAACACAAGAGTTACATCGTAGCATAGCATAGCATAGATCTTGAGAGCAGTGGTGGTCGCTCTTCAGTCGGATTACAGTTCTGCCCCCTAATAAAGTTAATGAAGTTATACTTTTAAATGTCTTTATGAATAAATATTTAGTGAAGTGAAGGGATCAATATAAGGGAACTAACATACCTGAAAGTTCGCCACAAGAATCTCAATAGTGTGTCTACCAATCCGCAGTTTCCAACTGAAAGGCCACTTTTTGAGAGAAAACCTGTGTGACGTAATGGAACAAATAAGTCGATAAAGAATAATTTACAACATTTTTGAAGAAGTAATTGCTAATTATGACTACGTTTAATTATAAACTATTTTTCGTCTAGTCAACTGACGTCACTAGCGAGCTCCCATTGGGAACAAACAAACGTGAGGCCTGTCACGGAATCTCGCAATAACAAAGACTACGTCATCAGCAGTACCAAAGTGACATGTCCCGTATTGTAGCAATTCTAAGCCTCAGTAATGAAATTCATTATAATTGTCTGCAATACGGTCCTTTTCCATTTAACATGTTGTTTTTTTATGTTAAAACTAACTTAAAGCTTAATTTGATAATGCTGACTTAAACTTTCGTGTTATTTCCAGATTTTCTAACAGAAAAAATAAAATTAGCAACTTCAATTAATAAAGCTAGCTTAAATTACCGCATTATTTCCAGATTTTCTAACAGGAAAAAGTTCTCATGTACGCGCTAACGTAAACTTCAAACCAAGCTATTTGTTTTTAACCAAGTCTGGATTTAGTAAGAAATTGTATCTACTTTTTTATCAATTTATTTAAGGAATTGGAACTTACTAACTTCTTTGAAACGTATTTTATGTATATCAGTGTATTTCTCATAGATATAATTATTTTGAAATTAATAAATATTATTTACAATAATGAACACCATAAAAGTAATTATCATAAAAACATAAAGATGAATTACTTAATTATAATTAAAATTTAAGTTCAATACAAGTATATATTCACAAGTTTCCACTGTTAAAGGTATCGCCTATCGCCTATTGTAAATTATATCCAAATAAAAAATATTAAAATTAAAAATAGTTAAAAAAAACTAAAAAACACGCTTTTATAAAAAAAGCAACTGAACAATTTCTACATAAAAAAAAGTAATTGCGATGTAAAATAAGCGTGGGGTACTTTTTTAGTGATCTATTGATACCGTGATATTTACTTTTTTAGTTATTTTTTTATAAACGCGTATATTTTAGTTTTTTTTAACTATTATTTATTTTTCTTTTTTTTCATATTATTGCTTTGTCATCGGCCCTTGATACATGTACAAAGTCTTAAATTAATCAGACATCTGGAAATTGGTGAAAATTATGCCCAAAGATTCCCCTACATCCATGCAACCCAAGCTATAAAAGCGTGTTAAAAAATTGATCAGCCAGATCATGATTTATTTAGCAATGGAACAAAAAACTTTTTTTTGATCAGCCAGATCATGATTCATTTAGCAATGATCACCAATGAAACGGTAATGACTTAATAATGATATATGTTTGCTATAAAATCGCAATTAATTCGTTAATTATTAATTTCTATTTAATGCTTGACTGCATTTACATGGCAGATACCGTGCAGACCAGTAACAAGCAAACCGTATTCATCGTGCGTGTAATTTTTTGCAATAAAATGTTTTTAGTCAATTGAATCATAACGAACAGTGAACATGCTGCCCGGACTTAACCAATTACTGAATTAATTTGAAGGAAATACGTAAATCTTTATGGTATTACGTAAACGCAAATTTTTTGTTCGGTCAAAATTGCTACAAAAATTATAGCAAAGAACTGAAGACGACATCTTGTGTTTTCTTTAATCTACAAGGTATTATATAATCTACTAGTTCTTGCCACTTGGCTTTGCAAATAGCTAGTTAATATCTTCTATATACTGTAAAAAAGTTGTTATCTATGATAGTTTCCAAAATAAAATTTACACAGCATAGATAAGTAAAATCAAAATAAAAATCAACATATTAACGACATGCATAAACATCATACATTATTGTTGAAAAAACCACTGACAGATAAACACTTGATTTGAATATTGATTGATAGCTTAATCCCGCAGTTTGACAGTTGACATAAACATTACAAGACCATAGACACGAAACAAACAGACAATGATATTTGACATAAATCATATTTGACATAAAACTAAACATTTTAATTCCGTCGACACTAAACACAAACAATGTATCGGGTCTCACAAAGTTACCTATTTGAAATAATTGTTTAAAAACTGTTTTTTAAGGTACATTTTTAACATTTTACTGATGCCAATTAACATTGTAAACATTGTTATTAACGCTTACATAAACATTCTTTGCATGAACAACTTTCAAACGACAAAAGAAAACTTCATCCGACCGTTCAAATTCAAATATTGAACGAATCCAAACGGAATTCGGAAAGAATACATTGCCAGCTTTTATTGGCTGAGCAAATTAAAATGGCGGGTTGGGGATTTAATTTATCCATTTGCGAGCGTCGATATAGTCCTACATTGTTGGGCGGTTCGACCCCTGACCTGGTTAACTAAACAAAGGTTGATGTCCCCAGACACAAGAATAACGGACGGACGGAATATTATATGGATGCTTTTATTTTCATGGGC
>DWON01003821.1:0-17314 GCA_018251015.1 Phocides pigmalion okeechobee | reverse complement strand
GGCGGGTTATGAGGGTGGCGGTGGTACCGCCCCGGGCGAGCTCTAACGGCTCTACCACCTTTGACTGGTGGTGGTCTGCATGCTCTTCTGCTACTTTTTTCACCCAAAAAAATCTCCACTATTCTATGTCCATTGAGGAGTGTGGTGGCGAGGTAGAGCCTGTTTACACGGGGAAGTAGAACCAACACTCATTTTTAATGTTCAACAACCTTAAACAGGACTGTAATTCTGTTTAAGGCTGTTTAAAGCCACTATTTGACATCAACTGATCTACAAGCTTGTTTGCTAATCATTTCATATGAAAAAAAAACTAAATTAGAGTTAGAGTTATGTGACCTTTTACTGAAGACGATTCTCATATTTTTGTTCTTGTTTGTTACAGATTAAACGACGGAGTAAAACCGGCCAAGGTAAGACATTTTAAATTTGCAAACAATCTAACATCTATACAAATAATAAAATCGTAACTGATTGCTAAAAGAAAACTAATATTAGGGGTCATTACTAGCACATTACAACACAAAACAATGGTTAAGAAATTTTGTCTGTTTATCTATGCATTTGTGGACCCTAATCTCGCAAATGGCTTAACCGATTTCAGTCTGGTTTTCGGTAATGTATTTCAACCTTAAACTTTCGGTAACTCAATATGTCGTATTCGTTTCATTCTAATCGGTCAATGTACGAATGTTATGCCCATTAAAAAGCTATTGATGTGAGTGCATATGGACTTAGTGCTATTAGAAAATCTGTTAGAAAAACCACGAAACTTGGAGCCTACGTGTACGTTCCGAACACCTAGTCATAACATAAATTTTGAAAAGAAAATCAATTTTCAAATTAAATCCATGTTCGAAGGTTTTAACAGTGAAGACAAACATCTTATTTCTAAAGACCAAGATGATCGCTTGTTAGTGTACGCGTCAACGAGTACGCAGGTTGCTTGATGACACATGTCGGCGATGTATTGGCGAGTCAACTCAACCGAGCTGCCGTTCGAACTAAAATTCTACTAACTGTCAAATTCCTTCCGTTGGACGTTGTCATAACGCCAGTAGAGCCTCTAATACGATTTAACGACTTTTAACTATCGATAACAAATGGAGCTTTAAACTTAACATGCACGTAGATGAATAAAAGCGTACATGAAATTTAGCCACTAGCGGTCACCCATCTAATTCCCAACCGCACATGATGTTGCTTAACTTTGCGTCAGTCTACAATCTACATAAGTAGCGAAACTGTACGCTGCTCTCGCTACGAACATAACTTATCATTATTTCCTTCGTGAATATCTCTCAACACAAAATCCTTTGTGAGGCGACCTCTCGATCTCAATACATTAAATTGATTGACAATGTTCATTGTGCAACCCGCTTAAGCCTCGTATGCAACGTTCATAATCTCTATAAAATAATACTATAGGGGGGTTTGGGAGGTGGCTCTGAGGGGCATAATAAATTCATTTGCTAGTTTTTCCAATAATTCCGCGATTGGTGGAAAAATGCCTGCTTTTCATATCGAATTGGTCGGTGTGCCGTCCTTTTATCTCTTTTTATCATTTGTGTGTACGTGTATTATGTGTTTTATGTATGCGTATTTTCGGGGTCCGCGCCCAAATTTGCGGTACCCTGCCGTTCGGTGGTTATTAGGGGACATTGCGGTGGTATGATAGTTTTGTACACTTTAGCCGTCTAACTGATTAGTATTCTACTATGAATATGGCTTTAATATTTCGTAACTCGATGAGAAATATTTGTTTAGTGTACAATTCGCTTATGCCATAGCCAAGTAAAGCATGCAGAATAAGAAGCGTTGTCATTCTAACGTCATATAATTATGTATATTATGTATGTGTTTACAGATGTCGACTGTCGGCATCGCAACGACTAAAAACTGCTTTGACTTTATTAAAAGTATCGCTTGATTTTTCGTAATCTCACAAACATTTTTTTATTCTGAAAAGAGTAGCAAACGAACACGCAGGGCATGTGTCGTTAAGTGATTGTTAAACACGACTGAAGTCCTATCTGAGATGGTACCGAGATACGTTGCTACGCTTTAGGGCTCAAATTGTCGCCTCTCTTGTAAGTGTAGCCGACAACCACACCTCTCCAACCGAAAATAACTCCAACGAAAATGGGCAGCGGGGTACCTCTCCAATTGAAATACAGTTCTAATACCTGTAAAATTTGTGATTTCGATACATGTAATATAATTGGATTAATTTATATGTCACGTTGGTTCGTTACCTTTTGGTTTTCAATTTGAGTAGTCGTAATTGTAAGTTTATTTTAGCTCCAAGTGTCGTCAAATTAAATCTAATTAAGTTAGAAATATCAGACTAAATTTAGTACATTATTTAATTGATTTACTAATTACAATATTATTTAGCGGTTTAAAGATAATGTTTTAAATCTCATAGCATAGAATGGTATGATAAATGATACAGGGTAAATTGAACAAATAAATATGAATAGAAGGGGATTTTCTATAACCTCGGGGCAACGACGTAAGCCGCACAAATCTATGCCAATAAATAAAAGACATCTTACGTATGCGCAGACGAGACAGGAGACTGTAAGTTTATACGATTTGATAAACCAACCTTATATTTGTTACCTGCAAGTTTAAATAAATAGTGAACAAATTAAAGTGGTGACGTAATTATAATAAAAATAATTTACAATGTATTTGTAATTAAAATACTTAAAATAAAATTGTGTAATACATAATCTGATAATGTTACTATACTCAAAATGAATGGTATATTATATTCATGCTGGTTCTGTCTCTCATTGTTTTGTTCGTTTAAAGAACTATAGATCGACCGGGGAGGTACCACCACCGCCGCCCTCATAATCAGCCGTAAAGCATTACGTGTGTTTCGATGAGAGAGGTGCGGTTGCCGGCTATACTTTAAAGCGAGGCGACCATCTTAGTCCTCAGAGGTAACAAAGCATCTACGTTCGAGCTCAGATGGGATTTCAGTCGTGTTTGTGATTATATCTGGATGTCTATGGGCTGCGATTATTTAAGATCAGGTGGTTTGCATGCTAGTTAACTGCCCCTATCATATAAAAAAGTCTTATTAGTTATTAAATATACAATATAATTACGAATATCGTAATCAGAAGTTAACCAAAATCAACTGGAAACGCACTTGAAACACATCCCTTCGAATGAACAAGGAGTCATTAAGATCGGATTACGGAGTAAGGCTCGTGATAACTAAAACTCAAGACCACGCGCTATACAACTGGTTCAAAATATCTGCAATTAAAAGTATTATTCGTTTAAAATCTATTCACACAAAAAACCTCTACATAAAAATAGATCAATAATATACACTACTCATAGTAAAAAGAATACCACTGTAACGGAAAATTATAAGTTTGCTTACGATATAAGTGGTTTGTGATGATTCGGGTAAAAATATGATATGATGACTCACTGATACGAATATTGTTTGTTATTAATTTTCCTTCTAGGATACTTATATATTTTGTATCGTTAGTTATATGAACTAGTGAATTTTACTTCAAATTTTCTCTAATTATGGGTGACAATGAAGTTCTTTGCTGTTTTTCAATTTATTCTAGGAACAAGGTACGTTTTCGTACTAGTTTTTATAAAAAAAAAATATAGAAAAATTTATATATTTTATTTAAAGATGCGTTTAAGTGCATTTATATAAAATAGGTGTAATATATTGCGGAGTAACTGAAGTGCTTTTGTATTTCAAAATAATTATTTAAAGTGTTTGCGGGAATGTTTCGGTAAAAACGTTTGATTAATCGTTTCATTAATTGATCACTTTGCCTGAAAATAAATGGTATGCTGACTGTAAATAACTTAAAACCAAAACTTGTTTTAATTATAATTAACTGTCATTAAATTATCTACTTCAGTGTGTAAAGATTCGAAAATGGTATTGTAACTTTAAAATAATGAACTGATGAGAAAAATTGAGAGCTTACTGGTGTGATTGTTATGACATGGGAGTTCTTGGTTCGATTCCATGACTTCCATAATAAATCGATCTACGTATTAAAAATTAATTCCGACTTTCTTCCTTGCACTTGGAAGGAAACTATCGCCACTAGACCTGTAAGTCGGAAATTTCTTTTTTAATTTTTCGTAGTATATGGTTTTTGATAAATTTGAACGACATGGTTGATTATGGCCTAACTCTTTATTCTGAGACCCGTGCCTACCAGTAACAGTAATGGATTGACGATAAGTTTTTAGTTGTAGTTGCACGAAAGAGTTACGACGTCGTAGCGGCGTAGCGGGACACTACGCCTATAAAAGAAACTAAATGTCTAATCAAAAACAAACATTCCGTGACTGAAACCAATAGAATTGTCATCGCAAATCATCCCGTACCGTAAGCGTATGGCCGGAAAAGCGAAAAAAACCAACCGTATTGTTTCTACTAATAAAAAGTTCTAATAAACATGCAACTAAGCTACGGGCTTCCGGGCAAATAAAACATAAAAATATATCCTATTTTCATAGGGCGAGGGAGGCCCCCTCGTGGGGGTGGGGACCCCCATCTGCGCAAAAACCCAAAAACATCGAAATGAAAATGAGTGTAGCAGGGAGGCAGGGAGACTGTGTTGGTAATTCATTTTTAACATTAAGCCTGTGTGAGTTTTTAAAGTACAGTCGATGGCATTATGCTAATGTGTAGTTTTGGCGAAATTTTGGCGAAAATTATGATTACTGAAATCTGTTGGTATATTTAGTGTTTAGTGTGGAGAGAATGAAGCTATCACTGACGCACTTAGGCGGCTCTGGAATAAGTATTATGATGAGAATATTTGACCGTCTGTAGCCTCGTAATCTCACAATCCCATGTTACTTAATGCATCCTTACCTTGATTCTGTAACTTAAGATCACAGATTCACACAGACTCACTTAAGATCACAGATTAGATCAGAAATATTTTGATTATTTTTTTTTATTTCAAAGAGTAAGAAACGGGCATGCAGGCCACTTGAAGTTAAGTGGTTACTGCAGTCCATGGACAACCACGTCCAAGCTCAAATAGAACAGAAGTTATATTTAAAGATGGACGCGGATGCGTTCCTACTCTTGAAGACCAAGATGGTCGCCTCCAATTATGTGTATCCGGCAATACACGAAGAACATGTTGCTTTAGGCGGGTTATGCAGGTGGCCGCGGTACCGCCCCGGACGAGCTCTAACAGCTCTACCACCTATAAAAAGCTTTAGTATTGTTTTGGACGCATCTCATAACTTTCAGTAAGTACATTATTTTTTTAATCAGTTAAGCATAGGCTCGAGCTATGGATTTCGTTACTTTTAAGATTTGAAACCAATGACTAACTATTGATCAACCAGACTGTTGGCCCGTCTTATTTTTAAAAACAATCGTTAAAATATATAACCTTTCCGTAATTTTTAACTTTTGTATTTTTGCGCTGAGAAATGGCACCGAGAAAAATAGGATTGGCTTTTATGTATTCGATTGTTTATTTATTTTTTAATAGTTATGTGCAAACGATAACTAAGTTCGGAATGTTTAGTTTATGAAAACTGATATTAAAACTCGTTTTCATTCTTTTGTATGTTGTATGCTCATGTGGCGGGAATATGGCGGACGATGTGCAATAAGACCTACAAATGTATCTATATCCCACAATAAAGATGTTTGATTTGATTTGTTCTTTAACTCTAACGTTTGTTAGTACAAATCTCTAGTTGCGTTTACGCCAGCTATTCAGTTTAACTTTAATAGAGCTAAGTTTGGAAATAGTTAAAGTTTCGGTTTACGACTTAAAGGTATTCAAAGGTTTGCTGTTCAAATTATTGTCTCAACGAAATTGATCACTGTTTTATATTCCTACCAAGTTCGTATTCTATTCTAATCAATGTTGAATTGTTTCGTTTCGTAATAATTAAAAACTTAAGTAAAATTAGTCCTAACAATTAGACCCACGTTTGATCGGCGAAGCTGGTGACAAAAGGAGTGGGTTATCTCATCTCAATTGCAATCGCTATTGAATGTAGGCGAGCGGCCAGTGTTCATGGCACCATGCCGCATGGGATCGGACTCCCTTCAGGTAGTTTAAAATAGGTTTTTAATATAATTAATTTTAAGATATTTGAAGTTCGAATAGTTCTAATTATCTATTACTATTTTGCAATGAATTAGTACTATAATTGGATTTCAAAAGTTCTAATAATGTACATAGTTAGCTAATTTAATTAGTGTATAATGTTTCCAATTTTTCTAATACGGAATGCTTAGCTCGAGTGTACGGGCGCGAACTCGCATTGTGCGCCCCTACACACACCTACACGCACTAGCGTGAACATAAAACGCAATTTTGTATTAGATTTAATTTGAGTCGCACACAGGCGCGAGTTAGACGCGTGTGCGTGCGGAAGTGTACCCGCTTCCTACGCACAAATTGATTACGATCGTCGACGAAAAGAGAAATTTGCATACACGTGGCGGATTTTTCTCTTTTTCAGAGTATAAGAAAAAAATTATCAATCCATCTCCCGTTGGATCGCATTAATTTCCCGTCGATTTGCGTCTTTTTTTGACAGTCGACGAGTTACGCGGCGCGCGCTCGGCCGCTCGGGAGAGTTTGTGCGGCGAAGTTGGAGGGAAACGCAAGTGTTCGGGGCATGTGTGGTTCCAAGACGTTGGGAGGTGCATGCGTGATAGTTTGCGGGCATAGTGCAGGTGCAGGGCGGCAATCGGTGCAGTAGAGGCGCGGCCTCGCGCCGCGGCGCCGCTCCGCCGAGTGAGCGCCCGATTTAAAAACTATACGAACGAACCCGCGCAGCGAGAACCGTAATACCACCCCCCGCGTAATGATTTTTTGGCGATGAATTTATATTCGCGCGCGAGCGGTGCCACTTTTTCGACCCCCCCACCGACCCACCCCCCGCTCATTAACGCAACCCAGATATGCAATTCTGATCTTTGACGAGGAGGCTGTAGTGTCGGCGGGCGCCTCGCCGGGAGAGGTGCCCCGTTTTGTTTTTTCCCGCCCGGCTTCATTATTGATGGCATCGGGACGGTAATGCGGAAGCATGTGTGAACGTTTCATTACAAAAGGTGGACGCGGCTCGTGTTAATATTGCAGACCGGCCGGACCCGACCGGACGGGTGGACGCTTCCGAAAAAAAAGACGAATTAAAAATTAACAATAAATTAAATAGTCAGCTGCAATTATTTTGTAATAGGGTTCGGTCATCAAAATTTTCCAAGTTTGCAATAGAGCGTCCGCGCGGAACTATACGGCGCGCGTCGGAAAAGTTTCTGTGGAAGTTCGCTAAAGTTTCTGGCACGTGTGTGGACAGCGGCGTGACGGATCGGCCGCACTGTTGATACGCCGTTCCATTGGACAATCCGCCTTCCAATTCTGAATTCTCGCCGGGAAAATATTCTGCAACGTAGCTGTCGGGAAATATTTTGTCAACAACTCACTTGTTTATTGCGTTCCTAGTGATCTTTTGCCGGACATTGACTCCAAGTGACTTTGAAGTTTGTTGACTATTTGTTGAACTTTTCCGGTGCAGTTCTACGGTTCTACGGCCGGTCGCAGGTACGTCATTAATTAATGTACACCTCACAGTCAACACGACTCCTCCACATTAACACTTTACAAAATTACAAAGCTTTTAATTATATTAAAACAAAACTTGTATTGTCTATAAAAATAATTTTATATTTACTTATTTGCTTAATTATTTATCAATAAAATTGCTAAAATTAAAATAAAGATTAAATTGAGTATAAAATTCATTAATTAAACTTGGTATATAAAATATAGGGTATTAAATTTAAAATTTAACTATTGTTCGATATAAAAACATTATTACCCCGCCAAAAACGCGTAGGCATAAAAAACATTTTGCAATATCTCTATGAATAAATTATTGAAAAAGTTTTAAACTAACCTCGAAAAATTACTTAAGTCTACTAAACTTGCAATGACACTTTTAGTAAGCCGTGTTAATGTATTTAACATTTTTTGGTCAAGTTTTACCGTAACAGAAATTATCGTCGATACACAAATCAAATTAAAATTTTAGTTTAATTTTTAACAACCTATCCGTGTGACTATTATAACAAAAATACAAAAGTTAAAAATTAGGGAAAAGTTATATATTTTAACGCATCACGCGAAAATCACTGAACCTTATTCCATTTCAGCCTTCAGACTGAGGGAAGTGTCTAGAATAGTGTTTGTTAAAATATATCTAACGGGTTGCGTAGACAATTTTTTTCTTCTTTCTAATTTGACGGACGGTCTATTTTATAACAAAACTATTATTATGTTAATGATATTCGCGAGCAAGGGGTGAAGGTATCTTGCAAGTGCGTCCGGAGCTCGCACTTATACTTTTTGCATAAATAATTACTTTATTTAAATGTTATAAGATGTGCATCCCAGACCGTTGACCTATAAGGACCCCTTAATATTTTATAAACTTGATTGATGTTAGAAAAGAAATAAGTATTTGAACCTCTATATTTATTGATCGTTTTAAAAATAAAAAATACAAATAAGTCGTTTTTAATTGTTCAATTTATTTTTTGTAAAACAAAATAATTTCAATTTTAAAATAAACAATTTTATCGTAAAAATAATGTGTTGCGAATTAAAAAAAAATCATTAACACATTTTTTGTATAACATTTTATTGAAATTTTGATAGGTGTTGCAACTATAGTTAAACCAGGAAGGTACCACCGCCTCCCTCAAGATCAGTGGTGAATGAACACCCGTTTCGGTTATAGAGAACAAATTGCTATATTTGTATGCGAGATGACCGTCTCAGTCATCAGAAGTAGCAACGCATCTACTTTCCACCACGACATGGCTTCAATCCTCTTTTAAGTTTTCACTATTTGCATCAACCGTAGATCATAACATGGTTTAAACCCTCCTTTATAACTTTTCTAAAATAAAAAACAAAGTAAATATCTCAAGTATCTATCAAGAATTAAGTTTTCGATCGTAATCTCGGCCACCCGAAATCCAGCGCTCGAAGCCGAAGAACTGATTTTACATTGTAACTTTTTTCTCAATTAAATGTATGTAATTACCTTATAATTAAATAAAGTAATCCATTTTTTCATTCAGTTTAATATGTAATTTATAAATAAACATTTTAAAAATCAAGTGTAACAATTGTTTAAGATATTAATTAAACTTTATTTCTCTAAATACGTCCATTTAGTCAACCGCCTATCAGACTCTTTAATGTAAAAATCAAAATTAAAAGGAAAAAACTTTTATTTAAAGTTCTTACTTTTATATGGTTTTTGAATAGCAATAAAGTCCCACCAACTCGTAAGATGTTTTGAAGGAGAGGCGGCGAAAAAAAACACCAAAACACTCTTTTCTATCTCTAAAAATGTCATTTACAAATAATAACTTAAATGAATGGAGCAAGATGGAGTCGTTTCGAATCTTATATTTTATCATTTTAATTAAAACAGCATCATTAATATTATAAATTTATATTATTTCTTTGTATTATACTGTTCTTTATATTAATTTCATTCTTTATTTTTACTTTGTAACTCCTAGATGGCGTAATAAATTGAATAGTACATAGCAGGCTTATTTCATTGTATAAATAAGTTAACCAGCAACTAATCTCAATTAAACGGACAAAGTCGCGGGTAAAGCTAAACGACTAATTCAATGGAACCACACATAAACCTCCCACACACTCACACACACATACAAACACGACACATCTACACGATGCAATTCTAACTCAATTTATTACAGGTCTGACGAATCCACCCTCTGAGATAAATCTTTAACCCTTCAGTTTTAAGATAATTTGATGTTCTATTAAAGTATGGAACATGTTTGAATAGATAAAATATCCTGATTTATCACAGTTATAACTTCAAGTAATTCAAGACATAGATATATAGTTAGCTATTTCATTCCTGTATATAATAGTAAAGTGACTATGAGACATGATGAGACATGAGATCAACGCACAGCCGAAACCCGCTAATCCTCTAATACTAAAATTGCAGACCAGTCCTTTATACAGCTAATTTGAGCTAAAATATATTTTAGATATTCTTCCCTAGAGAGATAAAATAATTTTGTAATAAAAAAATAAATCAATTTTGTATAAGCGGGTAAAAATATACTATATATGTTTTTGGAATATATTATGATATATAGTTATGTAAAAACAAAACCGCAGATAAATGCTGGTACAAAAAAAAACAAACCAAAACCATAATAATCCAAAAAATACAAATGTATTTTAAATAATTACAAGTTATAAAGTAGGTAACAATTGATTAGTATTCGACGGTTACATACAAAATAATTTAAATCAGTTCTATTGAATATAAGTAAAAGAATACAAGAATATAAGTTGAGATGAATTACAGTTTTTATTAGACTCAAAACTTTTCATTACAATGAAAATATTATCGAAATGACACGGAAAAAAATTTGAACACATGCCAACGTTCAATGTAATAAAAAACGTAATTAATTAAAAAAAAACTACTTGTATTTAAAAAAAATATAATTGAATCAATTTTTAATGTTAGTTCATTGGTAAATCACCGTATTCATTATACTGAGATGATTTTCTCAAAAAGCTTCAAGACACATTGATTTAAAATCAACGTGCCAATGAGGCTTAATGTTAGATTTGTGACGGCTTATGGTTAAAATTATTAAATATAGTTATTGTACATAAGTCTGTCCTTAGAGTTATCATGCATTTTTAAATTGTTTAAGTATTACTTTAGAATTTACTTGTAGCTTGATATAGATTGAAATATAGTATAAAACTAATTCATGGCAATTAATCAAATCAAAATCAAGTCTAACTTGTGAATTACTACGGTCACGGTCATAATTAAAGACATAATTATTCATAATGAAATCACAATAATTATAATTACAATTATACAATTGTATTTAGAATATTTACAATTGTATAAAATAAATTTAAAACTAGACAAATATTACTACCTATTAAGGTTTAATTGGTAAAACCTGTCAATCCGTTTATAAATAAAAACTACATTAAAACTAATTGATTTTTTTAAATAAGTTAATACTTAAACAATACAGAAAAAGAAACAGTATTTAAAGAGGATCATTATAAGTGATAATCACAAAACGCGTCAAATGTAACATTGGTAGTTTTGAGCGCGCCACGTTCGCCACATTCGCGGAGGGCTCGCAAGTTGCAGCGCCGAGGTACGTCAGCTTGCAGCATCCCTGCAAGCCCGCAAGCTCCCGATCTCGCGAGCTCCCTGCCCGCCCATTGTGTCGCTACATTCCGTTTTTAGAGCAGGTTTACTCTTTATGTGTTTGATTTTAGAAATTTCGAACTTTAACCGTTTCGCGGTTGGATGAGTCAATGTCTTTGTGTGCGTCTTTACAATTGGCTTGTATTATTTTGATTCGTATCTTTAATGTCAGTTTTGATACTTATTCTCCTGAATAAAGACGTCTTTTAAATCTGATTGACGTTTAAAAACTTACAATAAACCTTATTTTAAAAAATGCTATTATAATTTTAATTTAAGATTACTTATTAATGCAAAAATGACAATGTTAGAATTAAAGCAGGAAGTTAACGTGTTCAAAATTATATCTCATTAAAGTTTGAATATACCATTAAACATAAACTGATACGAAATCAATGCAACCGTAAAACAAATATCCTGTGCCGGTACACACGAGTCAACAGAGTCAGAAATGGAAAGTTCGTAATCAAGCGAAAACAATAAAAGAACGTGCAAAACATCCACCCGCTAATCTCATCGGCTCCAGACGACCATCGATTCGGCGCATCTATCTACTCACAGTCGTACCGAACCCAGACTAGGAAAAAGTAAAAAACGGTGACAGACTCATTCCGTCCGACGTCTCAGTTCTAATCGCGCCCCCACACGCACGCGCGGCTTTTTAATTGCATCCCCCACCCCCCGGAAAAAAGGGCCACGATGGATTAGCATACAGCCTCGGCGCGAGAAACGGGCACCCCTTCAGTTTTTACGCGCTTCCTCCCGCCATATTTTTTCGCGGCATATTTTCAGCGGTGGGGGGAGCGTGCGTCCGCGCCGCAGTCGGCGATCGCCGGCGACCGCGCGATGTGCATAGCGCCGCTCACACCGACCATCCGTATTGCACTTACGCGGCACACAAACCGACCATTCGTCTACAATTCTTTTTCTATGTGAAGTGTTGTGTGTGACGGATTGTTCTTTTTTCCAAAAAAATACTGGTGAGTTTATTTTTTTTCTAGACTAGTTATCGGGCATGACGTTAGAACTAGCAAAATTCGGTGATAGCTGGGAGCAAGGTCGTGGCTTGATGATAATATTATTTGCACAAAAATATGTGTTAGACTGTCGCGGATAACCTCGTTTTAGGACAACGCGGATCGTTGTCGTGGTTTGTTATTTTTCGTCATTACTGTAACTGGCAATTTGTGAATGGCTCGCTTGTTCGTTATTTCAAATTATAATAAAAAAAGTTTGTTCTTTTCCGATCCAAAACATTTGGCGCAGTGACAATTACTTCGTACTATAGACATAAAGTTAATGTTATTGAAAGTAATGCTCAATATTCAGCGGGAAGCTAATATTAACGTTTTTTTTTATTTTCACTCCATTTATTAGATTTTAATCACATTTTTAATCAGTATACTGATTTATTATTTTTGCCAAACGTTTTATGATATATAAAACATTTTTACCGCAAGGTTTACATTTTATCCGAGTATCCATCCATCCTAGTATCTAATTCTCTCCAAAGATTCATAAACTCCACAATCTATTGACATTTCAACTTGAATTAAGTAACTAATCACCCACATTCGTAAAATGTAATTTTTCCTAAATTACAGGAGAAGATAAATATAGCCATAATTTACATAAAATATAATATTTAAATTAAATCTAGTAGGCTTCTTAATAACAGTTTTAAACTTAATAAAACGAGGAACCCAACATGCAATAGAATCTAAAGCTTTTCAAAAAAGCTCATAACTTCAAACTTCAAATCGACTCGTTAGTTTGAATACGCATCACTAGAAACGTACGCATTTTTTCTACTTGAAAAATATTCGAATCAGTACTATTTAGAGCGGAGTAAGAGGTATAATTAATAAAAACATAGGTACTAAGCATCGCAAACGTTCCCACTGACATAAAACTAGAGCGCGTCTGTGAAAAAGAGTTTTAGTGGGACTCTAGTTTCTATTTATGTCAGTTAAATTTGCTCATGTGTTATTTAATCTGCCACGTTCATGAATATAAGACACTTCATCATCATGATCAGATCATGATTATACCAATGGGATTTATTCTCCTCTGGGAATCAGGATACAGTACACTAATCTGGCTACGCTACGGCAGAAATAGATCATTCATTTCTACATTATAATAGTAATAGCGGGAACGTAAGACATTCCAACTTAGTTATCTTTAAACATAGTTAAGTGGTAAGTCTGCTTCATTTATAAATTTATACCAGAATTTGTACACAAACACTATATTTGTACAAATAATATATTTATAACTAATCGCTGTCTGTACATGGAAGATATATGAGAAAAACTATTATTAGGAGCCTTTATTAACGCAAAAGAACCCAAAACTGTTTAGATTTATCGTCTGTTAGTACTAGCATTTGTGCACGCTAATCTCAGAAACGGCTCAACCGAATTCGATGCGGTTTTCAGTAATGTATTCTAGTAAATTTCACTTAATATGGATTGTTCGTTTTATTTAAACTGATTATAAATAAAAAATTAAGACAATTTAAAAGCTAGGGGTGTCAGTACATGAGAATTTTTGCTGTTAAAAATCTATAAACACCAAAAATTCTTAAATGATATCGCAGACAGCAACTAACACAATATAAATATACGTATATTTACGACATATAGATAGACAATAGACGAGGCGAGATAACACAATTAATTTCTAAGACATTTACACTGTTCCAACATTTCGGGATTTTTTATTATCGTCATGTTATAACTATAGATAAACGAATCAATTTTTATACGTAAATAAATTTTATGATATATTTTTCCTCAATTTGTAGATTTAATTAAAATTAGCGCTATCCGTAAGCAATAGTCGCTTAATGCATTACAAAATGATAGATTAATATTATATACGTAAAGTAAGGTATAAATGGTAGTTAATGAATTTGTTTAATAGTTTAAATTGAAACGGACTGCATGTCCGACGATTAGTGGCAGTGCTTCCCATGGACATGTAACTGATTATTACTGACTACTGTACAGGACAGAAGTTTCATCTGTTCCATCACAGATGCGTTGCGTTGCTACTTATAAGGACTAAAGTTTGCCTCGTGTGGCAGTGAGAGGATCGCTCATGTGGGAGAGACAGATGTTCTACCGGCGACCATGTCTGGGAAGCGTAGATTGAGGCCCCAAGGTAAGACTAGCTGATTATTCCCGATTCGGAAGGTAAATGATAATTTGAAATAACGCTTTATAAGAGAGATCTTTGTTTAGTGGACATTAAAGATTTGTCCAGTGGAGCTCAAACGTGCATAGATAGGAAGTTGGTACTGATATAAAAGGTATACTAGTGCCTTTTAATAGATCACACATATTTAAGCGAGACGATAAATTAATTATTTATTAATTTAAATAATTATTAAATTCTTAAATAATTAATAATTAATTATATTAATTAATTAGTGATTAAAGTAATTAATAATTAATTAAATTAATTGAGAATTAAACGTACAACTTGGTTTTATAAAAACTTACATCTACTACTTAATCTACTTAATCTGTTTAACATTTAATTAATGAGAAACAAAAACAAGACAATAGTTTAATACCTCTTTTATATGTACATTTTTTAATATCAATTTATACTTTTGCAAATTCTCCAGTAGATCTATGATGAGAAATAAAATATTAGTTATTAGTGTTGAGTACAAAAAATAGCCACATATGTTACATTTATAAATAAGATATTTGGTAGCGTTAGGGCTTGTAGAGTTAGAGACGTGGCTCTACGTAATACCTGATAACTTTCTACAATTTTGGCATTATCTTACGAATATTGATTAGTAAACATTTTAATATATGTGCCCGAAACTTCGTCCGGTGAGGATTGACATAACTTCTTTTTTTGGTAACCGATTTAAATTAATAAGATGCGAAATGTTAAGTGAAGCCCATCGTAATATAATCCTGAAAACTGCTCTCAAATCTGGTAAGCCGTTTCTGAGATTAGCGTGCACATTCAGATATAGAAACATGCAGACATAGAGACAAACAGACAAATTGAAAACATTGTTTTGGGTTCGTTTGCGTATATAAATTCACCACATTATAATTTTTTAAATAATTTTGCCATGTACAGACAGCGATCTGTTACAGTTTTATTATATGCATAGAAGATATATATAGATATAGATAATGCACATTTAAAGTTAGTATTACTTGTTTAAAATCTCCTATTTTGAAAAATAGTTTTACAATGTTATATGAACAGGACTTTAAACAAATTTTAAGAAATTCAAAATTATTAACCGGTTTCCAACCGCCCGCAGAGTTTCGTAGAGCTCGTAGTAGCGTAGCTCCGAAGTAATAGAGTCAAATCTAAACTGATTTCGTAATTCCTAGGGTCGTTTATACCGTACAACTCTCTCTACGCGCTATATCTTTTTTGTGACAAGAATCGCAAACGATTATATAGACTTTCTGATGTTTAGTAGTCACCACAAGGAACAGATATCCACATACAACCTTAAACAATACTGAAATCCTATGTGAGATCGTATATAGATGCGTTACGACTCTTGTGTAGTGAGATGATCGCCTCGTTTCTAGGAAATTTGCTGCAGAATGTGTTGTCAGCAACAACACCTCTCCAAGCAAAACACAACAGTTGCTTTGCGGCGGATTATGGGAACAGCGATGGTACCTCTCCTGATATTGAGATTGCCTTTTCGCTATGACGGCGCTCAAATCTGATGAATAATTTCAACATTGTAACTTTGACATTGATTAAGTATGTAAATACCTTTTAATTAAATAAAATGCTTGATTTATGATACAATATTGAATTTTTAAACTTGTGACAAATACGTTAACATTTTTATAAAATTACTAGCTGGTCCGACTAACGTTGCCTTCCTTAGCTATGAAGTCAATTCGAAAATTGATAAATAAATAAAAAATGTTTCAAAAATATTAAAAGTAAAATGTCAAACGTGAAAGTTCCTAGCGAACTATCAAATACGCCAAGTTTCAATTATCATTATGTTTTTTTGAAAATTTTTAAGTTTCTGTACAATTCCTCTTTCGTTTTACATAATAAATAAAGTATTAGGAACTTATAAAAACGATGAATGTAATCGATAAAGTCGTTCTCAAGTTACGACAATGCAAACAGAGATTAAGTTTTATTTATACATTTCTATAAATTATACACATTTCATTTTATCTGAGAAAAGTAGCAAACCAGCATGAAAACCACCCAATGTTAAGTAGTCGCAGCCCATAGACATCCTCGTACAACCACAAGCACGACCGAAATCCTCTGAGCTCGAACGTAGATACGTTGCTACTCCTGAGGACTGAGTTGCTCGCCTCGCTTCAAAGTGGAGCCGGCAACCGCACCTCTCCAACCGAAATACAAATAATGCTTTACGGCGGAATATGTGGGCGACGGTACCTGTCCGGTCGAACTATAGTTATCCCACCAAAATATACAAACATATATGTATGTGTATACTAGGAAAAGGATACCTAAATAACTAACATTTGTAGGAATTGGTAACAATATAAACTAATAAGCAAATTACTTCGAATATGCATTTGTTATAATAGATACCCGTTATAATATTTACAATTACAATCAATTGTTTTAGTCATAGTTTACGAATTTTCCTTAAAAGTATGTCACAGTATTTACCACTATTGTATCTACATGCCTACCTACATGTAATAATAATAGTAAATATTCGGACAAGTCACATACAAGCACCTGATCGGAAGCTAAGTAGAGCCTGTTTTACAAGATGTGACAACTGATAAACATACACACATAAATTTCTTAATACATACTTAAATAGATGAAGAATAATGCAAAATTTGTTCACGAACGACACAGTTTTCGTCATTCAATATAAGTAACATAATTTTTAAATTTTTAATTGTTAATAAAAATAGTGTAAGTAGTAATAAGTAGTAATTTAAAAGGTGGTAAGGCCGTTAGAGCTCGCCCGGGACGGCACCACCGCCATCCTCATAACCCG
>DWON01003820.1:0-17315 GCA_018251015.1 Phocides pigmalion okeechobee | reverse complement strand
AGCCTGAAATAAATAAATAAATAAATAAATAAATAAATAAAAAATATATATATTAAAGAAGTTCCACCTGAAATTTACCACAGAAGCATTGCTAGTCCTAAGATTGCCCGCTGATATATAATCAAGATAGCAACTTCAACTAATAATGATGAATGATTCAATGATAGCAACTTCAACTAATAATGATGAATGATATTTATAAATTTCATTCAAGCCTTACTGATGTGTAAACGTTTCGTGTGTATAGTTAGGGCAAAGCTACATGCATAGAAGTTAAAATGGAAACCCAACTGTTTTTTGTTTTTAACTTAGAGTCTAACATGTTGGGCAATTATTGTTAAACTAAACAGAAAAATAGTGTATCTCAAATTAGTGAATGTAAAAGCGCCTAATTTAAATATATTTATATACAGGCCTTTTTTGTGACTTCTTTTTAGGGGAAGCTAATTCTCGAAAGTTCTAAGTCCGTGATGTTTTGTACTTTCTCTCCACCTCCTGTCACTGCTTAATATGTGTTTTAAGGTAAAAATAGAAGTAGTTCTTTTTTTATTTTTTAAAAACATAATATATTTGGACTAACATATATTTAGGTAACAATAAAAAAAATCCTTTTAACCTTCTAACACTTGTTAAGGTACATAACATTTGAGACTATATACGAATATTAACCCAATTTTCCTCATAACATTGTTCCTTGTCTTCTTTTTTTTTTCCGATTTTTCGGTATTTTCGAACGTGCACAAAAAAGCCATGTTTATATATATGCTTCACATAATAATAAACATATGCATAATTCTTGATAAAAGTTTACTTTAAAAATAAAAAACTTTCATATATTTTTTTTTTAATTGTAAAAGAGTAAGAAACGGGCATGCAGGCCACATGATGTTAAATGGTCATTGCAGCCCATGGACAACCACGTCCAATCTCAAAAAGAACAGAAGTTCTATTAAAGGATGGACGCAGATACGTTCCTACTCTTTAGGACAAAAATGGTCACCTTCAACAATGTGTATCCTGCGACCACACCTCCCCAACCAAAACACAATTCATGAAGAACATGCTTTACGGCGGGTTATGCGGGTGGCGGTGGGCGAGATCTAACGGCCCTACCACCTTTCTCATAATGAACATATGAATTTATTTCTAAAGGAAATAAAGATACAAACAACAATTTCACTATGTACCAAGTACTCATAATTAACATTTTTTTAAATCTAGTTTTGCTGGGACCATGACTCATCCAACTAGTTTGAAATATCGGCAAACAAAAATCAAATATTGTTGAGTACCTGGTACATAGTAATATGTATAAATTCCACTTGAATATTAATTTAAAATCACAAACAATAATAAAATAAATAAATATTATAATACTACACAATCAAGTGCCAAATTTAGTCATTAGCTTGTTTAAGTTACAGACAAAACATATTTACAACACAAGATGACAAGTTATAAAACAAACAGGAAAGTAGTATTCTATAATATTAGTATGATTCTGTGAGAAACATCTAACAATACCTTTCGTGAAAGCGGGAAGTTTTCATATGTGCACACCTCACAGCTCCATTTGGGATTGTCAGTAGAGGGTGCTGAGCTTGCTGTCATCTGCTAAGCAAAATGCACACACATATATGTATTATATAATTGCATTATATTTTTTTATATCAACAACAATGGCTTGAATCATATGCTGATAGTGAAGGTTATTTACCATAAAGAAACATACCATATCAAGTATTAGAGTTAACCATTACACTAACCACAGAGGTTATTAATACACTCCCTTAAAACTCAAGTAATAATGATATAAGGTCTTGGCAAAAAAACTAGAAGAAAGAGTTCTGCATAGGTCTTTTAATATATAACCATAGATGATGATAGACAATTCAATATTTTTAGTGTGTATGTTACTGTTAATGAGACAATAATGGTAATGTTAATGTTCAATTTATTTTGATACAACAGTTAATGTAAATTCAGATTTGTGGAATGAAATTTGTTGCACAAAATTAGTGTTATGACATCAATCTCATTACCAAATTTAGATTTAAACTTTCTTTTTAATTATTGTCATTAACACGTTGAATGCCACGTGGGTCAATGTTGTCCGACAACACCTCAACATTGTCCGACATGGTGTTCAATGGTGTTATTGGAAGGTTTCAATTCCCAATTTCAGGTAAGCTTATTGTCATCTGCAAATTTAACCATTGAAAATCAATGTACCCTGATGATTTTGCATTAAGTCTCTTCAAGTGCAATCAACAACTAAATATACATAACAACTTCATATTCAACTTTGCATAAGAATTCACCTATATTGGTGATTATATCTAGATGTCAATAAACTGCAGTCACCATTTATTATCAGGTATCAATCTGATGAAATCGCATTACTTTAAAATCTTCATACAACTTATTTTTAATATCCACTAACCATTATAACTGAGTAGACAATGGTATGATAAATAATTGAATAGTAGTAGTAGTAATCATAAATAATTGAATATCCTTTTTTGTTTGTAACAAGGATTGCTAAATCTTTGCCCTAATGAGCTAAATAGTAAATATTCGAGATTGTAATGTTATCGCTCCTCACAAATAATTTAAGCAAATATTACAGTCTAAAGTAATGTTAGTGGTGTCAGCAAAAATTTTGAAATGTTCATGAAATCATCAACCTACTGCACCTGAGAAAGTGCAGAGCAGTTACCTGCGCAGCCTGCGTGTGTGTGACGTTGGTCGAGGCGTCGAGCGCGGTGCAGGCGGCACCTGCCAACCCCGCCGCCGCGCCCACCGAAGGACTCTTCTTGCTGCCATCGCTTGCAGCCTCCTCGCTCATCGTACCATGCACTATAACATGTGTGTCCTGCGCGGTACTTCGCACACCGCCACACCGCTATGACGTTCTCATCGTCTAATATTATTTCCTTAATCTTATTTACACAGGTGCACTCGACCTCCGCACGCTTGCGAAACTGTACGCTCCGATACTGTCTCTCACCTAAAAATAAAATATTATCTGTTCAACACGAGGATGATACGACATCGCGCTGACCGCCTTTAATCTACTTACGCGTCCGACATTGCGGAAAATGCAACGATAAGCAAATTTCACTGGTCGAATTCTTATTGGAATGTTTGACAGATCTGTAAACGAGCTCGAGCCGTTTCACGCATCAGCGTCTCAGTGATCGCACGACGCGACACTTGGCATCGTTCATCCCCAATTTTTGGCGTCGTTACACAACATAAAACTGCATCAAAGCATCGATGGCCTAAGGTCAAGAACGAGAACTCAAGTGATACAAGTCACTCACTCTATTACAGAAATAGTGCTCGTTGTTCCGTGCGACGATTGATGAATGCGATTATTGAGGCAAAAATAGCACTTGATTACAGTAATATGTACATAAGAGATGGGTGAAATAAACTGGGGATGGTGGGAGAAAACTCAGAAGAAACAACGGAGATGTAGGCAATTAAGTTTATACGGTATTTTGACAAATAAATTTATGTCAGCCCGAAGCAAGGGGCAGCATTTCGTGCATCAATGAAATGAAAACTCCGTAAATCTTCATTGGTAAATATGTAGCATCTTGAGTTTTTTTAACCAATTATGGAACAGCACAAATGTTATTTGACCAATCAACTTTTGCCTGTTTACAAATATTTTCAAAATGGCTGCTTCACTTTGCAGATAAACGTTCCATTTCAAGCAATAATTATGTAAATGTTATTTTCATTCATGAATATTCCTACAAATTTCCCTTCGTATATTTATTATATATTAAACATATGTAACTAAAAAGAAAATTATTTTAAAAATGAGTATTTGGCGAATCAAATGATTTTACGATTTTCCGTTATAATATAAACATTCAAAAAACGCACAAGTATATGTATATGCCAAAGTTCAATAAAATGAAAATATTAAAAAAGATAAAACACATGAAGCTACTAACTATTTATTAGTATTATAAATCTCTTTATGTCCTACAACTTAACTAATTCAATTTAATCAGATAGTACCTATGTATATAATGTAAATGTACGTGCGATCCCAAATAATATCTTTAATAATAATTAG
Source organism: Phocides pigmalion okeechobee (assembly GCA_018251015.1). Lineage (NCBI taxonomy): Eukaryota > Metazoa > Arthropoda > Insecta > Lepidoptera > Hesperiidae > Phocides > Phocides pigmalion. The sequence goes on along the minus strand of DWON01003820.1, from coordinate 13,219 downwards.
GGAAATAACTTATTTATACGATTTAAAATTATATATGTATCTATGATCTTTATGTTAGAAACAAAATATGGTATGAAAGTTTAGACAGGACTGAAGACTGACTAAGTTTTCTATGATGAGTTTTTATAAAGATGTACTGGTAAAATTTAAGATAATAGCCTCGTTTGCTTGTAAAGTATCCCCTTTTTTCGCAGCATTCCATCCCAGGATAATGTATGTTTAGTAATTTGATTATTTAACCTTTATTTGCCAACTTTATTTACTCTTTGTTGGGCTTTAAATAAAAATATATTATGGTGCCATTATAGTCTAATACCGGACAAAATAATCTGTCCAAATAAGTTATCCCATAGAGTACTATAATATTGTAGTACCAATTTTATTACGGGAGCTCCCAGGACAAGGACATTTAAGTCACACCTCAATGTAGATATCGGTACAATAAACAGTTAACAGATATAATGGAAATAAGCTCGTTTCCAACGTCGTTTCCATGTCGATTCATAAATAAGGAAGAGTGTTGCCATGACTATCATTTTTTATATTCCACATTTTACAGGATATTGACAATTAACAATGTTCTAGAAATAAAGAAAATGATTTTGTTTGTGTGAATATTTTTATCTTATTTATGTTATAAGTGTGTAATAGACACGAATAAATTATGAAAATAGTTTTAGTAAAATGTACTTAAAACAGAGTAATTAAGTCCTCGATAAGTACCAGAACACTTATTACGTTTAAAGTCATTTATTTGGTTTAGATGAACAGATAATTACACGGATGGTGGTTGGTTGTACAGATGATGACCTAGGGGTTGATAAAGAAAATTGGCAAAAGAAATTCAGCTAATAGATCCTACAATTGAAATAGTAGTGGCCTACAAATTTGTTTTACATTGATTAGCCCTATCATTTCTCAACAAGAAGTTCATAGGATTTACGTGTAATTTTTAAATTAAATACCGCGTAATTTTATGTATTTTGTTTTTGCTTAAATTTTATGTAAATTGTATATTCTTAATTATTATATTTTTAATTTTATTATAAATGTATATATCAGTTTATTTTGAATTTCCTGAGACTTATTTTATACAGAAATTTAAATTGATTTTAATTACATCTGAAATATGTATAAAAGTGAAGTAGCAAAATTGTTTTTTGTATTTCAGTTGTCAAAATTTGCAACCTGTGTGATGTGAAGTGAAGAAGAAAATGGCAACATTGGTCTCAGTCAGATTTGTGTGCGCCGGCATCGCACGTGAACGTGTCGCAAAATCTCAATAAATTAGTGAAATCACCATGTCTGACGAATATTTCTACGGTATGTATTAACTTTTTACTAATTGGGCGCATGATTTTTATATTATTTACTTATATAGTGCTGTACTTTGTCCATGAAAGCTTAGTGAATTTAGCGTTATCTTTGACACCCGGCACCTTCGCCATTTTATATTGCAATGTAATTTCTTAATTTATATTCAGTTGTTACCTGCGTTATTATTACTGCAAACATATTGTAACGTTAGCATCTCGTTGTATAGCTATTTATATTTGTATTTAAACAAAAACACCTTGCCGCCATTTTCACTGTACTTCAGCGAAACCTTGCATGTAATGTTCAGGTTGTTGAAGAAGGGCGTTATACGTCGTTTGAGTCATTAGCTTGTTATATCGCGATAATTGTTATCGATCGATCAGCTCGTTGGGCGCGGTTTGTTACGAATATGCGTTGTGCGAAGTCAATGTCGACAAGGCGGGTAATTTGAAAGTATGGCGTCCAAGCGTCTTAGTAACCGTCGGTTAAATTCTCTTCGTTGTTGCTCTACGTATAGGGCGTTTATAGTTTGTTTCCATTACAGTTGTGTTTGATTGTTGAGTTTCAAGGTCGGTTATTAGCGGTACATATATTGTAAAAGTAATGAACGTATCTGTTGCGATTTTTCAGGGGTCACACTCTCTACGTCACACCCCACGGAAACGTGGGATCCAGAGGCGAAGGCGGAGTATCCCCGCAGCAATAAGCTGTTAATCCGCCAAGCCTTACTCGGACCTGATGCAAAGCCCGATGAACTTAACGTAGTTCAGGTGAGAGATAACTTTACCAAAATCAGTTTCAAAATTGAAGCAATAATGGTGGTATTTATCTGTATAAGCCAAGTTTGGAATGTCTATCACTTATAAATTGTACGATTGATTAAGATTGGCAAGCAACAAATATATCAAGACATAACCTAAAAATACATATTTTGTGACAAATTAATGTTGTCATTGTAGAAGCTCAAATTGTGGAAACAATAATTCACTATGTGCAGCTGTAAAATTTGATGACATGCTTAAGTGACTATATAATGCTAGATAATCTATTAAAAATACCTTATAAGCGGTTTTTAAATTTATGTCTATAAGGTACTACTCATAATTAACAGACTAAACTTGTGTTATTTTTGGGCATCCATTATACCTACATCAATTTTATAATACTTGTACTGAGTAATTTGATCTGATGATAGTATCAATATGATGATAAAGCACCAATTTCAAATTGAAGGATTTCCAACATTGTTCTAATGTTGTATTCTCTATTGAATGATTGTTTGAGGCATTTGTCTGATTGATATTGAACACTAAAAGTTATGTCAATAATTTTTATCTTTTAAACCAATAGTTGTTGTAATTTGAATTATTTTACTGAAAAGGAAGTTAACGATAATAAACTTTAATATGCAGGTTGAGACAATGTGCCTGCAGGATACAATAAAAATCCCAGTGGCCATCCTGAAGGTAGGAGAAACAAGGCATGCACGCCTTGATATTGAGTTTCCAGATGCACCAGTTACCTTCACACTTGTACAGGTAAATGTTAATTATAATAATTTTGCTTTAAATACATGTTAGTCACGTGACAATATACATTGCTTAAATTTACACATTGGTAATTAATAAACATGCAGACCAATAGATCTTAAATGGTTTGGGCAGTCTGAGGATACTGCATACATCCTAAAGATGGCTGACGTGTTCGATGGCATCGCAACTTTGCAGGATTAAGATGGTCTCCTTACTTTTAATTGTGGCAACTATGTTAAAACTTATCTGTAGCCATTTTCTTGAGATTCTGTTGTACCAATGCAGTTTACTTTACTGTCTTATTAAACTATATTTGTAAGTAATAAGAAGTATGATGAGAAAATCACCATTGTGTTATTGATGGGCATGTCGCATCGTTTTGATGTTATAATGCTCACTTATGATCCCTTGAGGCATTTGTCTGATTACACATTCCATCATTTCTGAAGAAACTGGACATAAGTAGTGTGTTAAATTAAACTTTATTTTATTCAGGGCTCAGGACCTGTGCACCTGATTGGTCAGCACTTACTTGGTGCTTTGGTGGAGGAATTTGAAGATTTGGAAGAGATGGAAGAGGAGATGCTTGATGAAGAAGAGGGTGATGACTCCCAGTTCAAGGTTATTACCATAACTTGCTCATCATTTACTGATATGAATATTAAAATGATCTTTAGTGATTTATCCCTAAACAACTTTGGATTTGGAACATTTCTATTACTGTATCAATGTATACTTTATGAATGTAGGTCAGAGCCGCATTATTAAAGTTATACTGGACTTGAATGATTTTGATTAAATGTGTTGTTAGAGGATATATGTTATTATACATAATAATTTCATTCTGATAATGTGTTGTTAATATGCTCAGTGATACAGTAGATTACTAAATTTGCAGGAAGATGAGAATAAAAGGAAAGCGTCAGCAGGCAAGCGCAAGACGAATGAGGTACTGAAAACCTTCAACTAATATTGAACTAAGTGAAAGGAATGAAATATCTAGTCGTCTAACAGAGGGAAAAGGGCTTTATGCCCAATTGTGAAAAATTATGACGGTTGCTTGCTACCTGAAAAGCTAAGTTTGCAACTATATTCATCAAAATGTACATTACCATAATTTCGGCTGTCATTTTTTAAGTTAAAGTGGGCCTGTGTCACATTAAACTTGTTGTCAAAATTAGAAAATTGTGGAAATAATTTAAACTTTTAAATTGGCTGGTGGTTTTCTGTACTCATTCTTATTCCCTTTACCTTCTGATAGCTTGTTTGTACATGTTAGAGTAGTTTTCCTTGTGTATTATTCATACATTTTGTCAAATTATCTTTGTAATAAATTGTTCAATTTATAATAGCATTCCCAATTTTTTCATTCTTTGGTGAGTTGAAATTATAACATTATTACGAAATAACATTTTCAACAGGATGAGGATGATGAGGAAGGCGAGCCCAAGGGCAAGAAGCCGAAAATTTCAAACAATGCCAAAGGCAAGGCCGCGTCGCCCAAGAAAAACGCCAAGAAGTGAAGTGCCGGCGCGGTGCCCTCGCCCGCCGCCGCCTCCGCCTTCGACCGACACCGACCCGCAAGACTGACTCCCGTATAACAGTTTAGGTAATCCATACCTAGTGTAATGTTCCGAGCAAGCTGGCTCCGCGGCGCGCGGGCGGTCGACGGGCGCATCTTAGTTGTACGACATAGTGTGGTAATTCAGTCTAGGTTTAGCGTTGTATCGACTCGAGCGTGAGTGAGAGAGTGGACGTGTGCGTATATGTTCGTGATAAGTTTCTACCAGTCGAGGTATCTGCAACCGTTGATCCGATCCTGCGTGGTTACTGAAGATCGAGTGTGATTTTTTTTTTCACTTTTTCTGAACTAAAATTTTTTCCATTCCTTACTGTGGTATAGTGTTATTGAGGGCAAATTTATGATAAGTTTTAAATTCACACAGATGTATTTTTAAGTTAAGATGTAAGCATAATCAGTGTATGTTAAGACATTGATCATTTTGTATCAAGTAGCTGCCTGTCGACAACATGTAATTGAATTGCTAACGATTTCTCATTTCAGAATGAAAACTGATAATCTATTATAGTTTGTTTGTACATATACATAAAACATAAGAACGGTAATAATAAAATAAAACCATTTCTAAACATGCAATGCTTTTTATTTATATTCTTGTCAAAAGTTGATTGTTACAATATTCTGAATTACTTTTATTTGCTTGAATGGTTATAAATAGTAAAAAGCAAATTCCTTGTCTTGTCAAGAGATGCAGGAATCTCTCTTATTATTCTATCCTATAGTTAAAGAAACTATTTTCGAGTCATCACTACCTCTACATTTTCACACATCTAGGCAGTATAAATATGTTACGAACAATTACAAAAATGGATTTCATAATATTGCCTTGGATGAACAAAACATTTCAACGATAAAACCCTCAAGTACATTGGTTATTTCTGAACTAATTCAAGTTTGATAAACTTAAAATGTATGGATGCAACACTTCTTTTTATTGAACCCATCAGGTCAGCTTTGCAGGAGGCGGGCACTACACTGGAGCTTATTTCTCTAGATTGATGCGCCGACAATTTACTGCAATATTCATCTACTAATACACACGTAATGTTCGCCCAGTCTTCTAACACCAAAGTAAACACAGCACTTGTTTGTCCATAATCCACACAATATAAGACAGATGTCTTGTATATACAAGACAGATATGTACAAGCCGCAAGCATGTTGCGCCGTGTGATATATAGCAGTGTTGTACGCCGCAAGGAAAGAGTTAAAACGAGCACAGATACCCGCCCCTAGTGTTAATATGAAAAGAAAGAAATAAGTTTTAATGAACTTCAAGCAAATGCTTCATACAAAATTAAAATCTCTTGTTAAGCAGAGCCTGCAATATTCTGTTCCTTTCTCTCTGAATGTTATTAGAGTCCTCTATAACTTGCACAAATTTCTCAAACTTGTCTTTCTCACTAATGTCGCAGACATTTTGCACAGATTTTTTGATTTCATTCAATGTAACATTATCTATATTGTACAAATGATTACATGCCCTTATGTTTTTGGGTTCATTGTAAATTTGCTCAAAATATGTGTAGTAAGGCCAGTTATTACCTTTTCCTGTTTGTCTTTTTTTCTCCATTAGCCTCACATATGTCTGCTTTAAGTTTCTGAACTTCTTGTCACATTCATCCGGTGATAACCCTATTTTTGGACCAATCACTTTCCATAGTGTTTTCTTTTTCACAAATGGATTTCGGAATTTTTCCTTCTGTTCCAAGTAATATGAAAGAAGTTGTTTCACATAGTCTTGATCGTCTGATTTGTACATATTTTGCATACTATCATCCATATTGCAATATCTTTGATTTTCATAGATTTGTTCAAAGTCCTTGTAGTATCGCCATTTTGTTATTGACCTTCCAGCATCTGCTCTCATCTTTAACCGAATATAAGTTTGTTTTAGGTTCCTGAATTTTCTATCACAGTTGTCAGGGCCCTCTCCAACTACTCCTGATATATCCTTCCAAAGTTCCTTCTTTTGGAATTTGGGATTCCGAAATTTGTGTGCTATTTGGGCATAGGCATCTATTAGAAGTTTTATTTTGGTTCGGTTCCAGGGTCCTATATTAGGGTTGTAGTTGTAAAATATTCTTTCAAAATAGTGGTGGTAGGGCCATTTTATGATTTTGCCACTTTCTCTACTTCTGTGCAACCAGTTGAAGTAAGTTCTTTTTAAATTTTTGAACTTATGATAGCAATTATATTCAGTTGTTCCTAATTCAGTGGCTATATCTTGCCATACATCTTTTTGTAGGCAGTCTGTGCTGCGGAACTTGTTAATGTTATCAATGTAAAGATTCAGCAACCTTCGAACCTTAGTGTCTTCCCAAGGCTCTAACATTGAAGGTGAGAGTGTTTTACAATCTACAAATACTTCCTCACACAAGTTGTAGTGAACCCATTTTATATCTTTGCCTAGTCGTTTTTTTTTCAAAAGCCTAATGTATGTGCGCCTTAAGTTCCTGTACTTCTTATCACATTCATCTGAAGTGGAGCCAATTACAGATGCTATTTCTTCCCACACAGTTTTGTCATGGTTCATGATCCTAAATCTATTCTCCAGGCACAAAGTGAGCAAAGATTTAATTTTGTTTCTATCCCAAAAATTATCTTCATCTTTAGGCAGGTGTGAAATTTCCTTCTCACAATGCTCTGTAGTTTCCTCCCTGAGTGCAAGGGGTGTCTCATTTATCTGAATGTATTGCCTGTTGTCTGTAGTGTCTACTATGTATCTAGTTTCTTGACCTGCAACTGGAATCGTACCGTTAATAAATTGCAATAAAGCTGTATTATTTTGGGGTTAAGGGATAATGAAAAATATGTGATATGGTACTTCAAAAACAGGGGCAAAAAGAAAAGAAAGAGCTTATTAAATAAAAAAAAAATCTACTGTTCATGTATTTTCATGACTTAACACTCACTGTGGTGCTTATACATATATCTGAGACAGTGTTGTGGGAGGCAGCACTAAGCTTGAGCTGTTTTCTTTAGACTAGAGATGCACCGACAATTTACATAATTAATATATTTTTTAACATCCATGTAGCATCTACAAATACACAGGCATAATTTCAGGCCGCAGTATTGAAGCGGCGACGTGGACGCGGCGCCTATATTCGCTTGTATACCATACACATTTGTATGTACAGAACATGTGTCTACAAACTCTAAGTGCATTATGCCAGTGATGCACAGCAGTTGTGTATCCTGCAGGAAAAGTGTTGATGTGTACCCAGGACATACAGAAATGTAATTTAGTAGAGTGGGCTTTGACTCTTTTCTTATATCCCAACTCAATCTATTCAATTATGTCTAAAAATATATTTTTATGTAAACTTATTTGTCCAAATTGATTTGCCAGACTCTAAACTAAACTTTAGTCGTTACATTATCCATTCTATTATGTGTACTGATAATTATAAATTGATGTAAAATCAAATTAAAGGTAGGTTCCCTATGACAACTGCATCGCAGGTATGTAACTTACTTTGAGAATTCTGTATTGTGAAGTTATTGCTGCTAAATATAACGTTACTTTGATCTTCTCTCACCACAAACCAATAACTCTGACTGTGTGGATTATTCACTTCCATCGTGACGTATTAAGCTAATAACCACAATATTTTTTTTTAGTTCATTGAGTTAAGACTGAGACAAGCATTTAATTACAAATGAACTACGTACAAGTCGATACTTTGCAGGAAAAAAGAAAACGTTTTTAGTTACAAAATTGATACACAAATTGTATATATTTTCTATCCATTATTTATTTTCAATCCATACAATGTGTGCATTACAAATTGACAATAGGACAATATTTGACATTGACATACGTACAGTACTTACAACATAACAGTTTTTGATCATCAGCTTTCTATAACATAAGAAATTTTGGCTACATATACATTATCAATTTATTAACTTTATGTGTATAGTCGATTATAAATTATACAAGTATCATCCAGTGTAGGTATAGTAATGTGTAATATAGTATATAGTGAAGTTTTATAGATGTTCAAATTTATCTATCAGGACTTAAGAGTGTGTGATGAATGATGATGATATACATATTATGATAGAGTTTGGCCACTCAGAGAATGAGTTCTTATTAGGTCGTGTTCCAATGTACAGTTTAACTTTGAAGTAGCGGAGAACTCACAATAAAAATATTACTTTTATATATTTGCTCTACAAACATGAGTCTGAAGACTAAAATGGTACCTTACTTCTAAATGTACCGGGCAAACCTATCTCTTCAACTAGTTGGCATTTGAAATAAATATGTATATAGGCCCGCACATAAGACAAAGTTACTCTAGTTAATTTGTTCCACTATCTATTATCGATTCTGTGAACGACGAATTTCATATTAATCAATATACCTATACTTTATACTCTATGGTCACTGACGCCATTATTATTTTGTTCTAGTAAAAAGTGCTTGGTGAATTAAGTGCTTTATTGGAATTTTCCTTGGTAAAGAGACATTTATGAATATAAGAACAGTGACTTTAATTCGTTCTGTGTATTTACGTTTGATTATGTTGTGGATATTTGTGAAATTGGAGGCCATTTTTTGACATCGGTGAGCACTGTTTACGACTATTTTTCTCATCTCTTCTGACGTATTTTGGAAGGGACGCATTGCCGGCATGTATGGCGCATCTAATTTAGTTAGAATAAATATTGGACACTTATTATAATACTCATCATAATTATTATTTTATATGTTTACATTAAATTTGTCGTGGTGTAATGCAATAGAACGACATTATCTTGAATTGCATTATTTTGCAATGGAGTGGCGGGAAACTAATATTTGTGTTTATGACATCAGTTTAACTACTATTTGTTTATTATTGTCTCATACTAAACCAGAAGTAATTCATATTATTTTGATACTATTGCTACTTGTTGAAACCTTATGAACTTTTATTATTATCTTTTTTACTATCAATATAACCTAAACTTATAATGTTAATTCATAAAATGTTTACCTTTTATATTTCTCTAAGTTAAGTCTACAGTTGATATATTCTTAACTCTTAGTAAATCAATCAGTTTAAATATAGCTAATTATGTAGATAATTTGTTTATTCATTAAACCTGATTAACAAACATTGGCCCTCGGCTAGGTGTGCACCCATATACAACAAATGTGTTTACCACTGTATGACTGTATGTATTGTAGTTTATAAACGATAGTTTAGTGTAGCTTGTATATATAAGTGTAGTATAAAATATTTATTTTTGCGTATATCAGATATGTCAGGCGGTCGGTTGGTGGTGCTAGACCGCTCTGGGCGAGAGGTGAAGTACTACCCGCTGTCCGAAGGGCTCGCCACATTGGGCTCGGACCCGGCCTGTGACATCCGTTTCATGTTGGCTACTGTCAGCCCTCACCATGCCACCGTAGTAGTGCATGCTAATCAGGTATTTATTTAATAACAGCATGACAGTTCATTGTCTATTATCATTGTATGAATCAAAAGAATTTTATAGTTATTGTAGTGTAATATAAAGTCTCTGTATTGTATGTGAAAAATAATTTTAAAGAGGCACCTTGTTTCCATCGAAAATTATTTATTGTTTGCATGACTTATTATCTGACTGATTGTTTTCTATAACAAAGTTGTAATATTTTGATAGATAGCTGTAGGAAGATAGGATTTTAAATACAAATATCTTTGTTTAATGTTGCCATAAAAGTTTTATTTTGCTGAGGTTTTAATATTCCATTAAAAAAAAGTTTAACATGTCTTAGTGTCATTCAAATATTTTACCAATTAAAATATTTGAATGACACTAAGCATTAATGTATGCACAAATTTATGTGATCAAAAAACTTGTCATAATTTAAAATGTGATTGTTGCATAGATATGTTATTCTGATGACTTGCATAGACTGTGGTGCGCTCGGTGTCGGAACGCGAGACGCAGGTGAACGGTGCGAGCGTGAGCGTGGCGGCACTGCGGCACGGCGACGTGATAGAGCTGGGCGGCCGCGCGCTACGCTGGGAGTACGCGGACGCCGCCGCCGAACGCCCGCTGGCGGCGCAGCCCGGTACCTCTATCTCTTTGTCGCCTTTAGGCTATGTGTTCACTAAGAAATACTTTTCTCCCCGACATTTCTTTCAAATTACACAAGGTACAGTCTCCACTAAATTTTGGATTAAGTAAAAGATATCAGTCTCTCATAAAGGAACCCAAGATTCAAATTGAAATTCAAATTGAGATATTTTATTTTATTACAAGGTATTTACATAACACTTAATGAACATCAAACATACAATGTAAAATCAGTAATTCAGCTTTGACCGACCGTTTATGTTTAAGAATCCATTTATCATAAAACTAATTGATGGTCTGTACATGGTAAATATATTAAAAAAAATTCATAATGCGCTGCCTTTTTTTTGGGCTTGTTTAAAAAAATGATTTTTTATTTTGTGTCTTTGTCTGTATATCTGTATGTTTGTGCAAGCTCATCTCAGAAACGGCTCATCTAATTTGGATGCAGTTTTAAAGATTATTTTCTGATGGGCTTCATTTAAATCTGCTAATAAATAAGTAAATTATGTCAAGTTAAGTAACACGTGTACAAAGTCGCGGACAAAAGTTCGTTGATAAATAAACATTACATGGTATAATTTTAAAAAGATGGTGAGCGCATGAGACAGCTAATCGCCAGGCAGGTCTGACTTTTCGAATCTAAAATAAACAGGATAAGGAATTTTTCCATCTGACAGTTGTCTATAAAGTTCTCAAATGTATGTGAAGTTTACCAATTTGCAGGTGGTCATTGTGGCCTACTATAGACTTGTCTCGTTCCGAGAGGAATCCCATGCCCAGAAGACAGTATTGGCTTGGTTTTGACAATGCATAGATAGATTATTGTGTTGTATGAGTTATTGAGAATGGTGTTTGGTGGCAGCGCTGCAGAGGCGCGCGCGCAGCGGCCGGCCGGCGCGGCGCGGCAGCGAGCCGCCGCCCCGCGACGTCATCATTCCCTCACACCGCGACTCCATGCCAGGTAGCCCAGCTTTATTTATTTCGAGGAACAATTTTTAACTTCTTTGATGTCCCAGTACTGGCCAATAAGTCCAACAGACGCTTCATATACACAATAAAACAGCAAAAATATATAAATCAATAAAGTTTCCAATGATACATAATAGTATGGTTAATACAAGGTGTGGTATCTGCATTAGTAGATTCACTTTCTTGAGAAGTTTCATTGTAGTTCTCAGGAATAATAATGTTCAGTTAGTGCGTTATTATGTTATTCCATAAATAATATCCTACAGATCATAATGCAACTCTACTATAATATATTTAATAATAGGTCCTAACAAATTATAGTTTTAATCAATCCACTTCGAGGTCATTAGTATAAAAATACTATTAGCGGTAATCATAATTAGTAGTAATCTTATGTGTATATTATTTCACAGCTTCTACAAGTGGCAGGCAAGTTGCCATTGTACAGCCGCATAGGAGGGGTACGAGAGACTTGAGTGGTAAATTTCTTTGACTGCTTGTAGCAACCACGAATGTTGTGTGTCGATTGCTGATGTAAAACAGCTATCTATTGTTTTCATGTAACATTTGAATATTGTATGATTTTTAACATTTCATTCCTTAATATTTTTTGCTCATATATTTTAAGGGCCAAATACAAGTTTATGTGTTACATGTATCTTTATATAATGTTAAAAATCGTGTGTCTCTCAATTTTGTATAGGCACCTATAGCCTTAGCCAGATATTTCATTGCCATAGCTGCTCGTTAACGTTGCCTTAAATTAAAAGGCTTCGCAAATAACACGTGGATCATTTCACAAAATCGCAAATATTTTGTAATCACATATAAAGATTTTTTTCAAAGATTATCTTTCTAATAGAATGCAGAAAGTAAAAATAGAATAGCACTTTAGTGATGATATCGCTGTGAAATATGGCGTACCACAAGGTAGTGTTTTAGGGCCTTCGTTATTTTTATTATATATTAACGATCTCTGCAATCTTAAAATTCCGAATGCAAAGATAATACATATCTTATTTGATGACACAGCTATCGTTTTTAGCGGGGAAACTTGGCAAGAAGTTAAAGAACACACCGAAACGGGACTGATTTCTGTAGCTAAATGGTTAAATAATAATTTACTTAAGTTAAACACGGAAAAAACTAAATACATCTGTTTCAGTATTTCCAATCATATGCAACCACCTCGTGGGTATGAAATCAAAATACACACATGTAACAAATCGAGTAATTGTAAATGTTCAACAATAGAAAAAGTCAAAGAATTAAAATATTTAGGCATAGTGCTCGACCAGCGACTGTCCTGGCAACCGCACGTAGAAAGTAAACTGAATTGGATAGTTAGAGTTCTTAGACATGTTATCCCAAGGAATGTCACCGACAGAAATGTCCCTAATAAATTATTTAACGATATATATTTAGCTTTGGTTCAATCAGTTCTGGTTTACTGCATTCCAGTATGGGGCGGTCCTGTTAAGACAAAATTTATCAATTTAGAACGTGCGCAACGTTGTTTAATAGAAACTACTAAGTCTTTCTACTGAGAATCTTTATCAACTGAGTAATATACTTTCTGCTACAAAATTATTTGTACTACACTCAGTAATGAAGAAACACAAAGAAACACCATACAACAGTGACTATAAAATGAAAAGAAATTTTAAAGCACGTAATGTCATAAAAAATAAAAAAAAAAACTGTTTTTTGGAAGACGTAACTAAAAATAAGATCCTCAATATTATATAAGCCT